>CAUYQV010031240.1:0-35362 GCA_963574575.1 Galagoides demidoff | reverse complement strand
ATTTTCTCCAATTTTAATATCAGGTGTATCCAGATTAAGTAGAATGATTTTGAAGTATTTCTTTTTCTATTGTCTATAAGATTTGGCATGATCTGTTTTTTTGAAATTATCTTTTACTTTTACTTATAAATATTAGTTGTCAATTTTTTTTCAGATTTTAGAAAAAACAAAATAATAAGAAGTTAACTGATCAAAGTATTCTATAATAGACATATTTCTATCTGACAATGTGAATGTTACTTTCTTTGCATTATTACTATTATTATTGCCTAATATTTCGTTGCAGCAATTGTTTGATTTCTTTTCTGAATGTATTTATCTTCTTTCGTTCTTTATGAGATTTTTGTTCTCAGTCCTTATTTTAAATATTATTATTGTCATTAAATTTAGCCTTTTAATTCTGTGAAGGCAAAAGTGGAAACCTAATATACACATGTATATGTAAGAAAAATAAAAAATAAAATAAAATAAATAGCTGGGTGTTGTGGTGGGCACCTGTAGTCCCAGCTACTTGGGAAGCTGAGGCAAGAGAATTGCTTAAGCCTAAGACCCTGATGTTGCTGTGAGCTGTGACACAACAGCACTCTACCGAGGGCAACATAGTGAGACTCTGTCTCAATAAAAAAATAAATGAATAAATAAATAAAAAGAACCCAAATGCATAGAATAAAGAGATATGCCATATTTATAAATGTGATGATTCAGGATTATAAGGATGAATTGTCCTCCAAAGTAAATTCAATGCAATGCCAATCAATATCCAAAGGAATTTTTAAAAATGAAACTTGACTGATTATAAAATGTATACAAAAGAAGGACTAAAAATAGCCATGATAATTTTGAAAAATCAGGAATGCTCCCTAGCAGCTATTCATATGTTTCTAGTAAGCTTTAACCAATAAAATGTTATTGGAGTATTTCTTTTTTAAATGTTGAGAATTCATTTCAATCAACTTTTATGGTAGGATGTGGAGCAAATTGAGTGAATTTGAGTTTTGAGATGATCACTCTGGCATTAGAGGAAGGAATATTGGGGGCAGGGAGAGGTTGAGGACCAGAGCTGGGGTGACCTGCTGGTGTGATAATAGATTCTGAAAATGGAAAATGAGGATAATGAGCATGGAGAAAGATAGAATTAGAAAAATATTTAGGAAAGAAGATAAACAGGCATTGAAGTTTAGCTTTGTTGGAGGTAGGTGGGTTGGGCAGGAGGAGAGGAAGGGAGAAGAATCAACTTCCAGGCGTGATCCTGGGCCCGGAGCTGGGTAGCGGGCTCATCACCACTGATTTTAAGGCTCCCTGGAACAGATAACTAGGTGTCTGGAAAAAAGCAACAAAGCTCGAGGGAGAAAAGTTGAGTTGTTGAAGTAATAACAGTAAATGAATTTCCCTTGGCAGCTCCAACAGATGGCGAAGGAAAATGGACACATCCTGGGGGAGATGATGCCTGTGTTGGGGCCTTGAAGGAGGGGGTACCCCATGGGGCAGCAGGGTGTAGCAGGAGCAGCCCAGGTCGGAGGGAGGATACAAAAGCTAAGAGTGAACAGAGGCCGCTGATGCTGGCGAGGACTGAAGATGAGGCTGGGAAGCAAGAGGAAGCACCAAAGGTGACGAGAAAGGGGCAAAGCCCAAAACGGTTTCATTTTTACATTCACACGTGCAAAGCAGGAGACGGACCCTCCTCACCTTTGCATTGATCACAAGTCGGATGGCATCTCTCGCAGGTCTGTGTGGTTTGGTCTGCGTAGTAGTGATCTGGGCAGGTGCGGTAACACTGTCCCTTGGAGCGGAGCAGGAAGAAGTAGGTATCGCAAGACAGGCAGTCTGTGGGCTGCGGGCCCCGGCATGCCTTGCAGCTCCTGTCACACCTCTCACACTGGCCGGTGGAATTTTCTGCATAATATCTGGAACCAAGGGGGGAAGCAATGATGTAATGCTTAGCTTTGCACCTAAACTGAGTGCGGTGGAAAAAACATGGTTAGTCAGACAGGGTTCATTTACAAACTGGATGACTTTAGCCTCTTTTCCCATTGGGTTCATTACCAATAATACTGGTGAATCTAATGATTCTCAGTATTCTTGTCTGTAAAATGGGGTATTACAATCCCTCTCTGTTATTTGTGAAAATTAAATTGGACAATACATTTGAAAAGATCTAGTGTTTATCTCACATAGTGGTACCTTGATAATGGCTAGTTACTATGGCCTTTTTCCCATATGTTCCTCCAAGTTCAATGGGATCAGGGAATAAAAGACATTTTAAATGTGTTTCTGAGTGAGTCCTATAATTTTTCAATTTGAAAAATAAGTGTTGAAATAGGAGGTGACATGAGTGATGATGGTCTTTACACAATATGTGTAACTTTGAAAAAATTTTTGGAGATTAAATATAACTATAATCACTATTCATTTTCTGTTAATATGCCAGATGATACCCCAGGGACGACTTCTTCTTTTTTTTTAAGAGACAGAGTCTCACTTTATTGCCCTTGGTAGAGTGCTGTGACATCACAGCTCACAGCAACCTCCAGCTCCTGGGCTCAGGCGATTCTCCTGCCTCAGCCTCCTGAGCAGCTGGGACTACAGGTGCCCACTACAATGCCTGGCTATTTTTTGTTGCAGTTTGGCCGGGGCCAGGTTGGAACTTGCCACCCTTGATATATGGGTTGGCGCCCTACCCACTGAACCACAGGTGCCACCCAAAGACCATTCTTTTTTTTTTTTTTTTTTTTTTTGAGACAGAGTCTCACTATGTTACCCTCAGTAGAATGCTGTGGTATCACAGCTCACAGCAACCTCAGACTCTTGGGCTTAAAGAATTCTCTTGCCTCAGCGTCCCTAGTAGCTGAGACTACAGATGCCTGCCGCAATGTCCAGCTATTTTTTGTTGCAATTGTTGTTGTTTAGTGGGTCCAGGCTGGGTTTAAACCCACAGCCTTGGTATATGTGGCTGGTGCCCTAACAACTGAGCTATGGGTGCTGAGCCCCCCAGGGACTTCTTAAACATTATTTCACTTTACTGAACTTGCAAATGAAAGACTAGAGCATGGCAGTTAGGAGCTTGACCTTTGAAACAAGACCATGTGGTTTCAAATCCCAGCCATATCACTTAACGAACTGTGTGATCTTGGGCTGGTCACTCAACATCTCTGTGCCTTGGCTTCCTCATGTGTAATTTGAGGCTAACCGTAGCACCTAAAATTAAACATGTGATTACTGAGAAAATAGTGAGGATAGGCTTGGCGCCTGTGGCTCAAGTGGCTAAGGCGCCAGCCACATACACCTAAGGTGGAGGGTTCGAATCCAGCCTGGGCCCGCCAAACAACAATGATGGCTGCAACCAAAAAAAAAAAATAGCCTGGCACTGTGGCAGGTGTCTGTGGTCCCAGCTACTTGGAAGGCTGAGGTAGGAGACTTGCTTGAGCCCAAGAGTTAGAGGTTGCTGTGAGCTGTGATGCCGTGGCACTCTACCCAGGCCGACAGCTTGAGGCTCTGTCTCAAAAAAAAAAAAATTAGTGAGGATAGTGCTTGGCAGATTACACATATTATATGTTAGCGATGATCATACATTGTATGATTAATCCTCATAGCAAACCTTATGTTTAGATATTTTACCTATTTTACAAAAGCAAAAACTGAGACTCAGAAAATTTAGACAATGTGCTTAAAGTCAAATGGCTAATGAAGTAGGACAATGTGATCTGAATTTACCTAAACACCCCTATTATAAAATAGTGCGTTAGTTAAAGGTAAACAAAGATCTTACTAATAAGATAAAAGAAGAAAAGGAAATTATCAGTAAGGGTAAACTTTTTTTTCTTTAGAGATGGAGTTGCACTTTGTCACCTTTGGTAGAGTGCTGTGGTGTTACAGCTCACAGCAACCTCAAACTCTTGGGCCAAATGATTCTCTTGCCTTAGTCTCCTGAGTAGCTGAGACTGCAGGTGCCCGCCACAATACCCACCTGTTTTTTTAGAGATGGGGTCTAGCTCTTGCTCAGGCTGGTCTCAAACTCATGAGCTCAAGCAATCCACCTGCCTCAGCCTTCCAAGTGCTGGAATTATAGGCAAGGGTGAACTTCTAAAGGTTATCTGACTCCCACCTGTGTCTCTGGACGCCAGCACACTGATGCTATGCTAGGAACCTGAAGGCTCATCCTTGGTTTCTGTGGTGCAGAGAAATGGCCCCAATGGGCATTTTTTTGTAATCTAATTTAGCTACGTGAAGTTATTAGAAACTAACACCAGGCCTAAGTAATGCTGAGCCTGCCTCTATTTAGCAGCCTGTCACTGATCTTAGTAAGTACGCTTGTACCTCAGTGGCCTGGCTTGTGACAAATTAAGCCTTGCCTCCTTTTCTGCAGTTCTGTACAGAGAAGAACTACTATACCGTATGTTAATCTATAAGACTTTGAAGTATTTGAGAGACAAGGTGGTGAAAAGAGAACCAACGAACAGAAAAGCACTGTTAGCAAACTGGATAGTTAGCGAAGACCACATGGGACTAGAAAAAAAAAAAAAACCCAGAGAAATGTGGACATCTACACTAAACGGAGAGAATACAGGATCAGTGCCACAAGATCAGAGTTTTAGTCCCACCTCCACCATGTATTAGTAGCTATATGACTTTGGGCAAATCACTTAACCTCTCTGGGCCTCAATTTCCTCATTTCTAAAATGGAAAAATTTGGTTTGACGCCTGTGGCTCAAGCAGCTAAGGCACCAGCCACGTACAGCTGAGCTGGCAGATTCGAATCCAGCCCGGCCCATCAAACAACAATGACAGCTGCAAACAAAAAATAGCCGGGCATTGTGGCGGGTGCCTATAGTCCCAGCTACTTGGGAGGCTGAGGCAAGAGAATCACTTCAGCCCAGGAATTGGAGGTTGCTATGAGCTGTGATGCCCCTGCACTTTACCGAGGGGGATAGTTTGAGGCTCTGTCTCAAAAAAATAAAATAAAATAAAAATAAAAATAAATAAAATGGAGAAATTAATATCAACCTCATGAGATTATTATAGAATCAAATCATGATGTAAAGATACATTGTGAGAAAAATTTTTTGTAGCTCTAAAGCAGCATACGAAAGTTTTCTTTTTTAAAATATTATTGTTATTACAGGTAAGTATAAAGATGAAAGTGTCAGCAGGAACCTTGAGAAAGAAAGCTTATTAATTCCAAATAGGTTTTAAAAATTGCCAAGGAGTAATGCTAAAAGAAAGATAGTGAAGAATGTTCTGGATCAGACTAAGAGGTAAGAAGAGTACACCACCACTGCTTACTTTGATGACATCGCTGCCTGAGGTGACTATGAAATCCCTTGAGCCTCACATCTTTGTACAGGATCTTGTGCATAAGTACAAGCAGTAACTTGGGTTATTTTTCTTTTTTTTATTGAGACAGAGTTCCACTTTGTGGCCTTCGGTAGAGTGCTATGGCATCATAGCTCACAGCAACCTCCAACTCTTGGGTTTAAGTGATTCTCTTGCCTCAGCTTTCCAAGTAGCTGAGACTACAGGTGCCTGTCACAACACCTGGCTTTTTTGTTTTTTTGTAGAGATGGTGTCTCACTCTGGCTCAGGCTGATCTCAAACCTCTGAGCTCAGGGCAATCCACCCTCCTTGGCCTTCCAGAGTGCTAGGATTACAGGCATGAGCCACCACGGGTTTCAAAGAACCTTCTTTCAGGCTAAACATCAAAATAACTACGTGTGTTGGAACAGGGTACAAAGAATTGCACACTTGGTTTTTCAAAGCATACAAAGCTTCTGCTATGCATATGGAACATTGATTTTACAAAAGAAATAATTCTCCACTTATACATCATTGATGCCCCTTTTCTTCCTCATTAAAGAGATCACTGGCAAACTATATCTCTCCAAGGCCTTTTATGGGTAACTTCACACACTGTGGAGCAATTGTGTTTTCAAGTCATGGTCTGCGTTCTGTTTAGGCCCCAGGATTATCCCCTTTTATTGTGCTTTAGAGTATGTAAAGACTTGATTTGAGGGAGGTGGGATCTAGACCTTCCCAGACTCTTACCAGGGTAAAGCTGAAGAGCTAAACCAGGTAGCAGGTGGCCCCAGCCCCACACTTGTGTATCAAAGCCTCTTCTTTATTGATATATATGACTGATGTTTTCCAGGAGCTGCTAGTGTGTGTGGCTCTGTGCTAAGTGTTAGGAGCATATGTAAAAAATAAGAGGTGTTTTCCTCCAGAAGTTTACCATTTTCTTGGGAGGAGACATAGAAGAATAAGCTCCTAAAGACCAAAGTCTTTGCTTTACTCATCTTATTCACACATATAAGGTGCTTGCCATGAAACATGTGTTAAAGAAATGAGTGGATGAGTGAGTTAAATAAAGATGGAAGACAATATACACCACTGAAATGAATGAGACAACACAGCAATACCCTATCCCTACAAAAAATTATCCAAGCTTCCTGCTGAGCACCTGTAGTCCCAGCTACTTAGGAGGCTGAGGCAGGAGGATCGCTTGAGCCTAGGAGTTTGAGGTTGCAGTGAACTGTGATGATGCCACTGCACTCCAGCCTGGGTGGCAGAGATAGACTCTGTCTCTAAAATAAATAAATATATTTTTTATTTTTTTAAATTTTATTTTAGAATGTTATGGGGGTATAAATGTTTTGGTTATTTGCATTACTTTTACACAGTTTGAGTCAAGGTTGTAATTGTGTTTGGCTAAATACATTATTTTTGTACTGTTTGAGTCAAGGTTATAATTGTGTCCTATCTCCCAGACAGTATGCATTGTACTCATTTAGTGTGAATTTATGTGTCCCTTCCTCCTGCCTAAAATGAATAAATAAATTAAATACATATATTTCATTATTAAAAAGTGCTAGGATTATAGGCACGAGCCACCGCACCTGATATCAGGAGGCCCAAGGGGGGTGGATAGCTTGAGCTCAGGAGTTCAAGATCAGCCTAATCAAGAGTGAGACCACATCTCTAGTAAAAAAATAGAAAAATAGCCAGGTATTGTGGCTGGTGCCTATAGTCCCAGCTACTCGGGAGGCTGAGGTGAGAAGATTCTTTGAGCCCAAGAGTTTGAGATTGTTGTCTGCTATGTTGCCACATTACTCTACCTATAGCAGCAGGGACTCTGTCTCAAAAAAAAAATTATATATATGATATATATATGTTATGACATAAACAGTAATTCCTATAGGACTGAGCAGAAGTGTGAAGTTTGGCAAAAGCATCTGGGGAAGATCTAAGATTATAGTTCTTTATTCAGGTCTGGAATCTCCAGAGGCTTTTGGTGGCCTGGATTACCCACCGGGAAGGAAGAGGCCTTTCTCTTTACTGGGGATTCCCTGGAGGAAAAAAAGGGATGACGCACTCAAATCCTTTTCCCAACATCCTGGTAACCAGGAATACTCTGTTTTTCCCAGCAGAAAAATAATAGAGTCCTTATCTCTGACATGCGTTTAGAAGGAGATACATCAAGTGTGTCTAGGTTGTTTATGATAACAAACCTCTTAATTTGTGGATTTATGGGGACATGACAAATTGGAGAATTAATAATGTAAATGGAGATGGTAACTGAAGTTGTTTCCTTTGTAAATCAGTGTTCCACATGCCCTGCTCTCGTCACACAAGCAGATGAGAACCGAAATTTTAAATTTCAATTAGAAGAAATCCTAAAGCCAAAGAAAAAGAACCTCCATGAATGGTCCTGGACTTCTCCCAGGGAAGGAGGCTTTGCCTCTGCCTTGCGATTGTGGGTATCCTTTGATTCTTTGGTGAGGACCGTCACCGCCTGAGATCATGTGAGTCTGATCTGACAGTCTGGCCCTTCGTGTTATCTTGTTGGTTCACTTTGCCTTCTCCTGTTTGTTTCTCCTCCTGATTGTGAATCGGCTCACCTTTACTAGCACTGAGTCTCAAAGCTGGTTGTCTAAGTTTCCTCATCTGCAAAACGGGTTTATGTGAGTGGCTGTGGACCCCGGTGGGGGCATGTGTGCTGAGCGCTTACCCTTCTCTGCACTGCCGCAGGCACTCCCTCCCCAGCTGCAGCCAGCCTGGTCGGCAGGACTGGCACTGCCCGCTGTATCTCCCTTCACACGTCCTGCAGGAGCTGTGGCAGGGCACGCAGCGGTGGTGGTCCTCCTCTGCGTAGTAGCCCTCTGGGCAGTTGTCCGCACAGGTCGTGTCTGTTGTGGGAGGAAGAGTCTGTCTGGACATTGGATATGATATCCAAGCCTCCTCTATGTTCTCCCCACTGTGTGTATGGTGGGAAGAGGGGTGTGCAGGCATCCCCTGGGCTGCTGCATATGCCTAGGAACTAAGATGAATGTCCTAAGGCTTTCAGGAATTCAAGGGAACAGAAGTCAGGGTGGACCCACTGTGGTTGGTACAACAGAAACCACAGTCTGATTCCCCGTTCAGCTGATGGAACTTGCAGTTAACTAGGGGAACCCTCAAGCCTCTAAGGGGAAGACACCTCCCTCTGTATTATTTTCCTATAGCTGCTCTAACAAATTATCATCAACCTGGGGGCTTGAAGCAACACAAACTTGTTATCTTACTGTTCTGGGGGTCCGAAGTCTAGAATGGGTCCACAGGGCTCTGTTCTTCCTAGAGGCCCTTTCCACCTACGAGAACCCACCTGCATTCCTTGGCTCATGGCCTCCTCCTTTGATTTCAAAGGCGGCAGCACAGCATCTTCCCTGTCCCTCTGCCTCCGGTCACATTGCCTTCCCCAGCTCACCTTGCCTGTCTCTTATCAGGCCCCTGTGACTACCTTCAGCATCCCTGGATAATCTAGGATAATCTCCTTATGCCAAAATCCTTAATTAAAACACAACTGCCAAAGTCCCTTTTATTGTGCAAGGTAATGTATCTGTAGGACCTAGGGATTGGGATAGGACATCTGTAGGGGGAGCCTTTATTCAGCTACCACAATCTCCAAAAAGTTATCTAGTTTATAACTAGCCTGACCCTCATGGTGTGGGGCAAGGTGGTGAAAGCGTGAGAAGACCAGGCTGAACGAATCCTGAACATCGCCTTTGGGGGACAACAGCTCTGTGCCATGTCACACATCGTGTCACACACCAGAGCTGATGACTCAGTTCTAGCCTGTTTAAGCGAAGACCACTTTGCAGTGATGAGATGTCTTTCTCTTTATACGAAGGCATCTGAGGTGACCACGGGTGGTGCTCTAGATTAGGGATAATTAGAAAAGAAAGTCCCAATGTGTTGGGGATTTGGGGGGTGGGGGAGAGAAGGGATGGGCTGGGGGGATTATATAGGAGATGTGGATGGAGGAAAGGTTTTCATGAAGCACCAACTACGGGGAAGGAGAGTCACAGAGATTTGTAAAGTAAACGTGGGTGGGTGGAGAAGACAGCTGTCTTTGAGGATTTCCTATGGTGAAGTGATCAGGAGTGCTATGAGGTAGGCATCCCTGTGTCTTAGCAGGGGAATTCATTTCCCTGCTCAAAAAGAAGAGGAAAGACTTGCCGCACTCTCCACTTTGAGCACCTGGTGTCTCAGGCCTGCTCTGCTGGTCGGGGAGACAAGTGCTAACACTGTCATAGCCGTCTCTTCCGTCTCCCTCCGACACCTTCCACTTTTAGTGGAGTTTCATTTCATTTCACTTTCTTTCTCCCATGCTTATTTCCAGCCTAATCGTGGTATCCCGCAAAGTTGCAGTGCATTGCCTCATATGAGCAAGAGCCTTCAGTCCTGATCTGCTGGAAGAGGCCAACTTGGGATGCTAATTCAGGGGAAATCTGATGAGGAGCAGAACAGCTACATGTTATGTATTATTTTTTTAAATACATAGTCTCACTCTGTTGCCCAAGGAAGAGTGCTGTGGCATCAGCCTAGTTCATAGCCACCTCAAACTCCTGAGTTTAAGCGGTCCTCCTGCCTGAGCACCTTCCACAACACCTGGCTAAGGTTTGTATTTTTAGCAAAGATGGGATCTCACTCTTGCTCAGGCTGGTCTTGAACTCCTGAGCTGCAGTAATCCTCCTGCTTAGGCCTCCTAGAGTGCCAGGATTATGGTCCTGGGCCACCCGGCCTAGAGGTTCTTGAAGTGTGTCCCCACAGATTGCTTATTATTTGCAAGGGAATAAATAGTAATTATGCAGTGGATATACTGACTGAACATCTTGACCAGCTGGTCAACGTTAACATCACTGATGAGCGGCAGGGGGGTATCATATGCCTCCAATTATGATTCTCAGCATCACCTCTCTATCCAATCACAGAGAAACCTCACACCAATCCAAAAGGTGGAATAGCGACTGCATTCTCATCTAAAGTATTAATGCACTGGGTGCCTAGAATCTCAGCTACTCGGGAGGCTGAGGCAAGAGGATCGCTTAAGCTCAAGCAGTTGCTGTGAGCTATGACGCCAGGGCACTCCACCCAGGGTGAAAGAGTGAGAATCTGTCTCCAAAAAAAAAAAAAAAAAAGTGTTAATGCTATGAAAGACAAAAATAGTTTCAGAAACATTGTAGATTAACAGAGGCTAAATGGATATGGGAGCTAAATGCAGTGCCTGACTCTAGACTGAAGCCTGTCCTAAAGGGGAACTGAGGAAATGTTTAGACGGATGGTCGATTACAGCAACGCATCAAGCTGAACGTGTACCGACGTGCTGTATGTAGGGAAGGGACCGTGATTTGAGAAACTTGCCCTCAAATGATTTAAAAAAAAAATACTGTGGGTTATTACATGTTTACATAGAGAAAGAAAGGGCCAACACCTGATAACGTAAATGAATCAAAGATCAACAACAGGTAATTCATCAGGGCATGGGAGTGCTGTTCTCTCACACTGCTGCCTTCTCTGTAGGCTTAAAAATTTCTCAAACACAAAGCAAAAACTAAAAGAAAACCCCCCATATTTGCTAGACACTCGGCACGGTGCAAGGTGGCTTCCCAGAGGGAGGGAAAAGCAAAGCCCTCCTCTGAGGAGAAGGAACTCACTGAGAAGAAGGCTCCTCCTTGGACAACCCTGACACTGGTCCTTGGCGGGCCCTGTGCAGCTGAAGCATTGAGCGTGACAGGGCTTGCAGCGAGAAGCCTGCTCATCCCAGTACTCGGAGTGGCTGCACTTGTTCTTAGGCACGCAGTCCCCGTGGTCGGTCAGCATCAGGCCTTCCTGACAAGCCGTGCAGGTCCCAGGGGACGAGCAGGTAGAGCAGGACTTGTAGCAATCTGTGGGTGTGGTGGGGGCAGAACACAGACAGTGAGAGAGGGAGGACCCAGGCGCCCCTTTAGGGAACACCTTCCCCTAGAAAAGGTGTTCACATTCCTTCTGGAGAGTTCTAGGGCTCTCTGCCAAAGGTGTGGGCCATGAGTTAGGGACAGCCCTTGGGCTCCGTCATGGAGCATTCTTGTTGCAAAATGAGAAAAAATGGCTATTTGCTTTCTCTTTAATACCCAGAGGGCACCTTCCTGCAGCAGACACCTCAGATATATTAGAAAGGCTGACTATAATTATCCAGTGGCAACAAAATAATAACAAGCAATTCTGCAGCTGCTTGGTCCCATGTCCACACCAGCATGTGGCCTTCTCAGCTGTCACAGTGAGACTTGTTTGCTGGTCCCCCACCACCTCCAGAATGCCTTTACTTCCCATTAACACTGCAATTGTTTCTGTATATTATACATAATTGCCCATTGGCAAAAAAAAAAAAAAGTTCACTTTTGTATTTGTTTTTGAACGCACAGTGTCAATGAGACGGCCTGGCCTATCACCGGTGCTCAATAAATATTTGCTAGACAAATGAAAAATAACTTGCTCTCCCACCTCTGAGTTTTAGCAGTTGCCATTCTCTCTGCTCAGAATTCTCTTCTCCCAGATACATGAGCCCAGGCAAGTATGTTTGTGAACTCATCCTAGGAAAAGTGCTACATACCTCATTGCTGAATATCTTCCAAGTACTCCCCGTGGCCATCTGGGGACAGGAGTGCTATTCAGCAATGAGGTATGTAGCATTTCTCGGAGGATGAGTTCGTGAACTTACCTGCCTGTCCTCATACGCGGTGTGTGGTTCGCTCCCTCCCTCTCTCAGTGATATTTTTCAGGACATCTTTCAAGTTTCAGCTCTATCCTGCCCATTTTCATGTTTCCCTTCCCTGTCTTAGTTTTTCTTTTAATGGTCTTCAGAGTCTGGCTTCCCCCAAAGAATGTGAGCTCCACAAAGGCAGGGATTCTGTCTGGACCATTCCCTGCTGTTGTTCAGGCCTGGGAGAACACAGCGCAGAGCAGACCCGCAGTAAGCATTCCCTGGGTGAACAGAGGTGTAGGATTCCGATTTTTCCTATTACCATCTCATTTTAACTACATCAGGAAATTGAGACTGGGTAAGTCACTTAACTGGAAGAGGGTAGTAGGATCAGGAGTTGAACCAGGACCTCAACAAACACTCTTGCTAGTGTTGACCCAGAGCCTCAAGAACAGTGTGGGAATTTCAGAGATGTTTGAACTATCAATTAGGGGATAAACTGGAGTGATCAGAATGGATCCAAAGGCCTTGTGTGTCTTGGAGGAGACTCAGCTTAGAGACTGCTTTGTTCCAGATGCCTCTCCGGCCCACTCAAATCTTGAGATTTAGTCAGGTCCTTTGTGCCTTATCTCTGGCAATGCAGGTCATCACTCTGTTTCTCCCAGTACCAGATTCTGCCAGCCTTCCCGTGGACTGGTAGAGAGTGTGATGGCGTTGTAGGGAGAGACCTTGAGAGAGGTTACCACTCTGTCCTTACCATCTGGGTGGTATTAAGCAAGTGTCTAACTTCTCGACGCATCAATTCCTTTCTCAGAGAAATGGAAGAGACTGATACTTACCTCAATGGCTCTTGACTCTCACCAAGCATCAAAATTATGGGGTATGTGGGTAGGCCAGAGAAATTTAAAATGTTGGTCTGAGGTAGGCACAGACATCTGTAATTTTTTAGAGCTTCCTGGGTGATTCTAATAGACAACTGGGGACTTTCTCAAGGGGATAATTAAATCAGACAAACTAGGAAAACATACTCTGAAACATGCAAAGCTCTCTTTATGGTAAATGACTTTGGTTATTGAACACCCGGGAAAGGCTGAAAGTGGAACCTCAGTGGCTGCCTGAGTACTTGCAAGACCAGGATGGCACTGAAGCCCTGGGCTGAGTCTTTAAACTTCTCCATGAAGCTGAACCTTGGTTCCACAGCCTGCCTCACATGCTAACTCCCACCTCCACCGACACAGGCATAGCTATCCAGCTTGAAGCCCACGTGCTTTGATAAGTCAGTAGGTGGGACACTGATGCTAAATAGCACTTTATATAAAACACAAAAACTGTCTCCATCCTGGAGCTCTGGGAAAGCCCCCTGCCCCAGAATGCTTCTGTTATGTGTTCTGAGAACACTTCTAGTCATAGACTACTTATTTTATTTTTCTTCTCTTTGATAAATAATAAGAGGCAAATAATTCATGTCTAGTTAAAATATAAAAAGGTGTTCCTTTCTTGGACATGCAGTGAATGAAATGTTGAGTGGGAGATGGAATGGGGGCCTTGGAACAGGAGAAGCAGAGATGAGAAGGATGACGGAATGGAGCTTTGGATGGGGGGCTGGCAACGAAAGGAGATGGGGGCACCAGGCAATTCCTCCGAGGCATAGTTTGCTTATGCTATAAACTTATAATGGTTTGACTTTTTTTTTTTTTTTTTTTTTTTAGAGACAGAATCTCAATTTATTGCTCTCGGTAGAGTGCTGTTCTATCACAGCTCACAGCAACCCCCAACTGCTGGGCTTAGGTGACTCTCTTGCCTCAGCCTCCTGAGTAGCTGGCACAGATGCCCGCCACAATGCCCTGTTATTTTGTTGTTGTTGTTGTTACAGTTTGGCCAGGGTTGGGTTCAAACCTACCACCCTGGGCATATGGGGCCAGTACCCCACCCACTGAGCCACAGGCATCGCCCAGGTTTGACATTTTTACAAAGCTCTCCCATTTTGGATGACTTTTGAAGGCTCATCTTCTCTGTTGTAAATCTTCATGCAATAATTCTTTTCATTTTTTTTAATGTTTTATAGAAACATAGTCTAACTATATTACCCAGGCTGGTCTAGAACTTCTGGCCTCAAGCAATCCTCACATGTTGGCCTCCCAAAGTGCTGGGATTATAGGTGTGAGCCACCCAACCTGAGAATTCTTTTCGATCAGTAGTTCTTAGTCACTGATGTGAAGAGGTTTCTGAAACTGTTCACATCAATGAACAGGGTTACTGAGAATTATAATCCAGGTTCTGGACAGAAACATGATTTTTTCCATCCTTCACTAATCAGACTGCACTTTGATGCACCTCCTCTCAGCTGCTTACTAAGCCAGGTAGCACTAATACTGACCTGTATCCCCATTGTTCCTATAGAGAGGCCTCTGATGTTAGACTCCTAAGGCTTTTGTTTAAGAATTGCTTCATGTGTTTTTCAGAGCCTGGATTCCAACCAGTTTGAAGATCCCCACGGGAGAACCGAATCAGTGTAATCCTGCACTCTTTCCATCTCCCCCTCCCATGACCTCACCCTGCACTCTTCCAACAGTCTATAATCCCCACATCCTGGCCCACTACTCACCCTAACTGCTAAAAATCCCTTGTCCCCAACTCCTCAGAGAGGCAGATTTGAGATTCCCTTGATCTCCTTGTTTGGCTGCCTTGTGACTGAACCTCTTTCTCTGCTGCAGCCCAGTGCACTGATGTATTGACTTGCTGTACTTCACACAGCAAATGGGGATGGTTACACATCCACATGATGTCTTACTAACAAAAGTTACGTGATCAAAGCTTATGAGTGATCTTTTTTTTGAGACTCTGTTGCCCGAGGCAGAGTGCTGTGGTGTCATCATAGCTCACAGCAACCTCAAATTCCTGGGATCAAGCTATCAATCTTCTAGCCTCAGCCTCCCAAGTAGGTGGAACTACAGGCATGCATCACCATGCCTGGCTAGGTTTTTCTATTTTTAGTACAGATGGGGTCTTGCTCTTGCTCAGGCTGGTCTCGAACTCCTGAGCTCAAGTAATCCATCCCCCTTGGCCTCTCAGAGTGCTAGGATTATAGATGCGAGCCACCACACCTGGCCTGATGAGTGATTCATTTAAAAAATTAATTAAAATCAATTTAAAATATGTTTCCTCAAGTGGGATAATAAAAGGTGAGATGATAGCTCTGGGGCTGAAACTGTACAATCTCCAAAGCCTATTTTGTCTGAGCAGAAACACATCTCATTTGGTTCCCTGAGATGCCATGCTTGGCCATGTATCCTGAAAGTCTTTACCTCTGCAATTATTAGTATTTTCTTCATAGTAAGTTCCTGATGGACACTCGTCCAAGCACAGCCCATTATAGAGGGCCAAGGAAGCATCAGCACAGACATCACAGTCATCAGCTTCTGGGCCTCTGCATTCCAGACAGTCTTCATGACAGGGGACGCAATGGCGTGAGTCCATATAGAAGCCTTTGGGACAGGACTGATGGCACATGTCATTGTGCAGGAAGAACCCAGGCATGCATTCTGTGGGCAGGAGGAAAAAGCAAGTTATCCCCAGGGTATAGGAGAGAGGAATTCATTGCTTTTGCAGTGGGCTAGTCTGTCCTCCACTACTTTGGTTCTTTTGATCTGAGGGTACATCTGCCCCATCCACACCCTGCTGGGGCACAGCATCAATGTCTAACAAGTCCTCCCTGGAAAGGAGGAGGCCACAATGTGTTGCCTTCCCTTTGAAGATGGAAAAAATTTCAGTGTTGTGGTACCGGGGATGGCTAAGACTCTGGCAGTATTGTTAGGAAAACCTAAAGACCATTAACAGATTTTTAAAATTGTATCAAGCATCTCACACTTCATTCAATATAAAAATCACTTTAGGACTGTGGGTTAGTTAATTTTTCATGGATTGATAGGGTAGAACAATAAATAAATGGCTAATCAGTGTAAAGAATGCATTGAGTTTATTTTCTTATTTGAGAGAAATTGGGGGAATCCTGAAAAACACATTAGGTCACACCCAAAGAGCATCTTGGAAAGGGAAGTTAAGTGAGTCTGTCTTTTTTTTTTTTTTTTGAGAGAGAGTCTCACTATGTCACCCTCAGTAGAGTGCTGTGAAAACACAGCTCACAGCAATCTCAAACTCTTGGGCTTAAGCAATTCTCTTGCCTCAGCCTCCCACGTAGTTGGGACTATAGGTGCCCATCACAACACCTAGCTATTTTTTGGTTGTAGTTGTCACTGTTGTTTGGCAGGCCCGGGCTGGATTCAAACTCAGTAGCTCTGGTGTATGTGGCTGGTGCCCTACCTGCTGAGCTACAGGTGCTGAGTCAGAGTCTTTCTTATTTCAAAGAGGACAGTAGGCAGATTTTCCTAGGAGACAATTCTGAGGGTCAGGGGTTGAGGGGAGACTGTTCACAGCCAGAGAGCTGATCTCAGTTTTACAGTTGTCTGAACTTATCTTCCTTATTCTTTGTAACAACTGAAATTTTCTAGCTACTCCTTTTTTATTGTTTAATATCTGTTTGTAAGATTTTGTGCTTAAAAAGATAGGCATTATGGACTTTGATGTGTATCTCTAGAATATGGGATAATGCTTGGCACACCTTCTGTGTGTGTACACGTGTGGGAGAAAGGATGCAAAAGGCTCCTGTTTGTCTTAATTTGCAGCATCCATCATGAAAATGATGTATCTCACCTTCGATTTCCTCAGTGATCAGCACGGGGACAGATACATTTCAGGAAAGGGAGGGAGACAGGCTCCCACAGTCTCTCCGGACACCTCACTCTCTTCCACCCAGCTGGCTCAGCAGAGCCGTGCTCCCCCTTGGGACGCTCTCGAGTACCTTTGCATGTTTTCTCATGGATGCATTCCTGACAGCTCTCAGGGCAGTGCTTGCACACACCCTCCACAGCCACGTGCCCCTCGGGACAGGACTCCTGGCACACTCCACGGTGCATGACAAGGTCTCCACCACAGGAAAGGCAGTTGGAGGCATTTTCTTCACACGTTCTGCAAGTGGAGCTGCAGTGTTCACACGTGCCGTTCTCTGCGTAGAAGCCACTGCAGAGGGAGGAGATGCACAACTGGAGAGGGTGACCGGGGAGGGCAGAGAGCCACACCCAGGTCTAAAACCCGAAGGGCAGCTGCCACTGCCGACCAGAGGAACCTGCAGGATTTACTGAAGAAGTCCAGCAAAGAGGGACGTGAAAAAACAGAATGAAAGGAATGGGCCTGATCCTTGTGAATGTGATTTGGTTGGAAATAACTGTTAGGAATCTGTACATAGTTTAGTCATATTCTCTTTTTTTCTTTTTATTTATTTTTTATTTTTTTACAGACAGAGTCTCACTTTGTTGCCCTCGGTAGAGTGCTGTGGTGTCACAGCTCACAGCAACCTCCCACTCCTGGGCTCAAGCGAGTCTCCTGCCTCAGCCTCCCAAATAGCTGGGACCACAGGTGCCCGCCACAACGCCTGGCTATTTTTCTGTTGCAGTTTGGCTGGGACCGGGGTCAAACCGACCACAGTATATGGGGCCAACGCCCTACCCACTGAGCCACAGGTGCTGCCCTGGTCATATTCTCTTTTCCCTGTGATTCCCTAATTTTCATTCTTGTTTTCTTTTTGTTAGAGCTTTATAGCAGAGAATACTTTTTATTCAATTAATACATTTTAAAAAAAATCAATTAAAACTTATGTTCAAAACCTCAGAAAGGTTACTGCCCTATACGATTGGAACCACTTTTGACTTGGCATGCTGTTCCTCAAGCTCTGATGATGTCTTTCGGACACACACTATGAAAATCCTCAGGCAGCAGTGCACATATTTTGAGTACCTGTACGTTTGTGCAGCTGACTTTCTTTCAGTTGGAATCTGAGGTCTGTATATATATAGTATCTCTGAGCGATTAGTAATAAATCATATGTATCTATATATAATATATCTATTTACATCTCTCTCTATATACACTGCATATATTGTATCTCTGAGTGATTAGGGATACGTTACAGAAATCACTCATTGGTGTGTGAACATAGTGAATACGAAATCTCAATCCTCTTAAATATATTTAGGAGATGAAGGAAGGGAAAAGCTGAAAGGAAGTGCTGGAACTTGCAGAAGCAGGAAAATCAAATCAGCTTAGAGAAAATGGACTTCTGGTGCCATAGGCATCTATTCCAATTGTTTCTGTAATGACCCTTCTATTAGTCTGTCATTGCCATAGTACTGCTGCCTAAAAAACCACCCTGACTCACAGCTCAGTGGCTTAAAACACAGTCACTTGTGTGGGGGGGTAAATAGGTCTAGGTGGTGTTTGACGGGCTCGACTCTGCAGTGCACCCTGGGTCCACGTCTTCACATTTGTTCCTGGCACAGGGGCCACCCAGGCATGTTCTTCTCATGGCCGTGACAAAAGCACAAGAGGCCAAGTTCAGTCTGGCAATTTTTTTTTTTTTTTTGAGGCAGAGTCTCACTTTGTCACCTTGGGTAGAGTGCTGTGGTGTCCTAGCTCACAGCAACCTCAAACTCTTGGGCTCAAGTGATCCTCTTGCTTTAGCCTCCTGAGTATTTGTGACTACAGGCATGCACCATGACACCCAGCTAGTTTTTCTAGCTTTTTTAGTAGAGATGGAGTCCTGCTGTTGCTCAAGCTGGTCTCGAACTCCTGAGCTCAAGGAATTCACTCACCTCAGCCTCCAGAGTGCTAGGGTTATAGGCGTGAGCCACTGTGACTGGCTCAATCAGGAAATTTTTAATTCCTTGCCTCTCTTCTGTTAAAGCAAGTGGCATAGCCCAGCCAAAGTCAAGGGACAGGGAAGTTCATTTTGCCTCTGGTGGCAGTTACTGCAAAGCTACAGGCAGAGGACTTGGATATGAGAAGGGGGGAAGAATTGCAGCCAGTAACTCAATCTACCAGAGTCTTCTTTAAATATTTTTACGTTTTTTCCACTGGAGACAGATTCTTGCTCTGTCCCCTGGGCTAGAGTTCTGTGGTATCATAGCTCACGGCAATCTCAAACTCCTGAGCTCAAGTGATTCTCCTGCCTCAGCCTCCTGAATAGCTGGAACTACAGGCGCCCACCACAATGCCTAACTATTTTTATTTTTGGTGGAAATGGGATCTCCTCTTGCTCAGGCTGGTCTCGAAACTCCTGAGCTCAAAGAATGCTCCCACCTTGGCCCCCCACAGTGCTAGAGTTATAGGTGTGAGCCACTGTGCCTGGCCAGAATATTCTTTAAATCTTGATGACACTGAGGGACCCTCTTCTATACCAAATTTTTACTTGATATATTAGTTAATAATAATACATGTAATCATCTTTTCAGTCATTTATTTACTATATTCATTCAGTAAACAAAAAAGCAGCTTAGGTAGAAGTAAATAGTATCTAGATGAAAGCTAAGATCAAGCTTCTTCACATATTATTATTCTTAGCTTTTTTTTTTGACTAGGATGGAGAACATTTGAAGAACGAAGACTTAGCTACTTTGTCTAAACTAAATCTCTCTCTTAAAAATGAGTTTCAGGACTTGGCGTCTGTAGCTTGGCAGCGAGGGCACATACACCGGGGCTGGCAGGTTTGAACCCAGCCCATGCCTGCCAAACAACAATGACAGCTACATCCAAAAAATAGCTGGGCATTATGGTGGGTACCTGTAGTTCCAGCTACTTGGGAGGCTGAGGCAAGAGAATGGCTTAAGCCTAAGAGTTTGAGGTTGCTGTGAGCTGTGGTACTCTACCGAGGGTGACACAGTGAGACCCTGTCTCAAAAGAAAAAAGAGTTTCAAGTGGGTGTGGTGGCTCACACCTGTAATCCCAGTGACTGAGGTGGAAGGATCACCGGAATCCAGGAGTTGAGGTTGCAGGGAGCTACGATGATGTCAGCTCTAGCCAGCTGACAGAGCAAGGTTCTATCTTTAAAAAAAACAAAAAACAAAAAAAAAAAAAGAAATGGACAAGACGGTGGACAGAAATGTGTGATATGCTCACCAGGAATTTGATTGTATATGAGAATTTTGAAATTAAGGAAATTTAGTACATTCACAAACAGATCACATCTTTTAAATGAATGAAAATTTGACAATTCATTGTTCCTACGTGTGTGGTTAAGAGACTGACACCACTCAAAGTGAGTTCTGACCTTTCTCCCTTGCCAACCTCTAAACCAGTGATATTCAACTGGTGTGCCTTGAAAAGTTTTAAAGATCATGAATTAAATTACTTTTCAAAGAAGGACAAAGCACAGTAAGTGTATTATTTTTTTCACTCTATTTTTGATCAACATAATTTAAGTCTGCCACGGAAGTCTACCTATAGGTTCAAGTGTGCTGTGAGATAAAAAAAGAAGTTTGAAAAACACAGCTCTAAACCCTTGGAACTTCCCAAGTGACGGGAGTGCCTTTGTCACTCCTGTTGGGCCGCTCTCACCACCCTTGAATGGTTGGCAATGGGAGGACTTAGGGTAGGGTGGGCAACACCAAAAGGACCAGAAAGACACACCCTGTGCCTTCCAAAGGTGGGAGTTCTGTGTATCAGCCTAATCTCCAGGGAATTTCAACACTAGGCCTGGGCCTGAGCAGTGGCTCGCGCCTGTAATTTCAACACTCTGGGAGGCTGAGGCAGGTGGATCTCTTGAGCTCAGGAGTTCAAGATAAGCCTGAGAAAGAGTGAGACCCTGTCTCTACTAAACATAGAAAAACCAGCTGGGCATTGTGGTGGGTGCCTATAGTCCCAGCTATTTGGGAGGCTGAGACAAAAGGATCTTTTAGGCCTGAGAGTCTGAGGTTGATATGAACTATGACACCAGAGTGAGACTCTGTCACCAATAAACAAACAACCAAACCAAACTAGTCCTGGCCAAGACCTCCAGAGAATAGTTTTTAGACATTGAAGACAAACAATTCCTTAGTAGGACAGAGCCTGAAAAGATGCCACATGAAGAAACTTTTTCAGATTCTTCTCATAAGACAATCAGTAGATGTTGAATAAGAGGCTGAAATGAAAAGAATGGGTTCAAGCAAGAAGGAAAAAGCAGAAAACTGGTGAGGACTATCAAAATGAAGTGAATATGAGAAACTGCCCGGAGACAGCCAGACAACATGAGAAGATGATTCGCAGAGATCCACTTTTTTGTTGTTGTTGTTTTTGTTCTGTTTTTGAGACAGAGTCTCAAGCTGTCACCCTGGGTAGAGTGCTGTGGCATCATAGCTCACAGCAACCTCTAACTCTTGGGCTCAAGCAATCCTTTTGCCTCAGTTTTTCTATTTTTAGTAGCAACAGGGGTCTTGTTTTTGCTCAGGCTGGTCTTGAACCTGGGAGCTCAAGTTATCCACCTGCCTGGGCCTCCTAGAGTGTTAGGATTACAGGTGTGAGCCACCGCACCCAGTCCCCGGAGATCCACTTTCTTAAACATGGTCTTTCTCCACACAGGTCTGCCCAGTGGTTGGTCCTCCTGTCTCCTCTCTGTATTTACAAACATTTTGTTAATGCTTTATTTCACAATTATTTTTATTTAAAAAGACTATGAACTGGGTGGCACCTGTGGCTTAGGGAGTAGGGCACCAGCCCTATATACCCAGGGTGGTTCAAACTCGCCCTGGCCAAACCACAACAAAAAAAACAGCCGGGCGTTTTGGCGAGTGCCTGTAGTCCCAGCTGCTTGGGAGGCCCAGGCAACAGAATCACCTAAGCCCAGGAGTTGGAGGTTGCCGTGAGCTGTGTGATTCTGCCACGGCACTCTACCCAGGGCCATAAATGAGACTCTATCTCTAAAAAAAAAAAAAAGACTATGAACTATAGTAAAATTATAAGGCTCCCTCCAGCTGCTGACTGACTGGTCCTTTTCTTGGACAAGGACAAACCCTGAAACTGAGTTGCTAGCCATACGAAAAGAGTTCAGATATGGCTCATCTTGTCCCCCTCCTTTCTTGGGGATGTCCTTTCTAACTTATTAGTGATCTTAAAGCTATGCAAGACAAACCTGCAGGTCCTCAGCAGACATAGCAAACTACTTGAGTCTGAGCATAAGGCTGATGGCTCGTCTCTGATTGGACCCTTATCATAATTGAAGCCTTCTTTTCCACTGACTCTTGGTCTTTTCAACAAAGCTTAACTCCTGTAGCCAATCGGCAACTAAAGAATCTTTAAACCCATCTATTACCCCTTTGAGATGTTTTTCCTTATTGGACCAAGTCAATATAGGCCTTTTGTATATTGATTTATGACTTGATCTATAGCTCCTGCCTCTCTCAAATGTATAAAACCAAACTCAGAATAAACCTCATTAAATTATTTTACAGAGTATGGCTGCTTTTTCCATTGACAAATGTTTCTTTTGATAAGAAATGCTGCATGTATTAAACTGCAGTAAAAAGGTCCTTCAATTCAAAGTATTTAAGTACTTTATGGTGAAGTCTTTGGGCCCAGATGAATATTCATCATTTGAGCATTGTGTAATTTGGTGGCTTCACCTATATTTCACAGGCACCTGAGATGGTGACAAGGCAGTGCCCAAAGGAAGACTTTTTCTTCTACTAGAGGTTCAAATCTGTTTATATTTGGTGAATCTGAGTGCAACCGTATGTTTTTTTTTCTTTTAAATAACTGTCATGATGTACGTTATCATTCAAATTTTTTTCTTTCATAAACATATACTATATTTGAAAAAGGTGGGGCTCAGTGCCTGTAGCATAGTGTTTATTGTGCTGGCCACATACACTGAGGCTGGCAGGTTCGAACCCAGCCCGGGCCAAACAATGATGACAAATGCAACAAAAATTGCTGGGTGTTGTGGCGGGCACCTGTAGTTCCAGCTACTTGGGAGGCTGAGGCAAGAGAATGGCTTAATCTGCTGGTTCTCAACCTTCCTAGTGCCTCCTAATGCCACGACCCTTGAATACAGTTCCTCATGTTGAAGTGACCCTCAACCATAAAATTATTTTTGTTGCTACTTCATAACTGTATATTTGCGACTGTTATAAATCGTAATGTAAATATCTGATATGCAGGATGTATTTTCGTTGTTGCAAATGGGTCACGACCCACAGGTTGAGAACCACTGGCTTAAGCCTAAGAGTTGGAGGTTGCTGGGAGCTGTGATGTCACAGCACTCTACCGAGGGTGACATAATGAGACTCTGTCTCAAAAATAAAAAAGAAAGAAAGAAAAAGTAGGGGCCACTAATGCTGACTTATAAATAATTCTGAATACCCACAAGAGTGCATGTAGTGAGAGTAAGATGGAGTCTGTCAGGCTGGGGCTGACCTGACACAGCTGGTCTGGTCTGTTTAGGTCCTGCCTGACCTTCACCCCTGTCTTCCATTCTTACTGTTTAGTAAATTTAGCTCCCACCCTAAAGATGTCTATTTTGAGTGGTTTAGAGGGATTAATTTAGGAGATTTACTTTTGAATTGGAATTGTGTAATAGGTCACTGGGTTTATTACGTTGACTATTATTTAAAATAAAGGTTAACGTGGTCTTTGCTTTGAATTTTTTACATATAAAACTGTGGTTTTGGAGGTGGAAGAACAGAACAGTCTTGGAGAGGACTCTACTCTTACTGTGCTCCGGAATCCTGGCCTTCTGACAAATAACCTTTAGAGGACCGATCCCTGTCTCTGCATATTGGCTGACAGTGACAGGCGGCCAGACCCTCTTTGTCTGGTAACATCTGGATGCTGTTTCATTGCAGGTTACATTCCTGTTATAAATCTTATTGCCTCGGATGGATCACACCCCAAAGGGTGATTTCTCAGAAATAGTAACACCCCGCCTCCCAAGATGAGCTGAATATTATATGTACTGCAGATCCTGTCTCTTTTGTTTTGGGGGGGGGTTTCAACACAAAGATGAGGGATCCCACAGTAATCAGATGACCTTACCTGTAACAGAAGAGCACATATCTAAAATTCTATAGCCTGCCGTATTCGTAGATAATAGTGGTAGCTTTCCCAGTGCTCAAAAAATAAAAAATATCTTGACTATTGCATATTTGGTTCAACCCAGATTTGGAGAACAAAATGCTGAGTGCTCACCTAACTGAAGGGAGGCAAAATGCATCTTTTTCTTCCTTGTCCTAATGCATTGCCATTTGGAACATTCGGAGAATCCCAGAGAGAGTTGGGAAAGGGCAGTCATCATTAAGTAGGTAAGTTAATAACAACCTCCAGTTCAGTCTCAGCAGGCAAAGGTTAATGAGTAAGTATGACTGATAGCTGACAGGAGCTGATAACACTTGATCATTGATACGAGGTGGAAAAAGAACATTTTCACAGAAGTAAAAATATATGCATAGAACAATCACAAAGAAGAAGACATGTGGCTGGTGCGGTTTGGCTGCTGTGCCAACAGCAATGTCAGACAGTCAACAGAGAACACTGGTGTGGGTGCTGGGACCACAGAGCAGAGGAATTTAGCGCATGGGATGGAATTGCCCCCAACATACCCAGGAGAATGAGCACGAGCAGGAAGTGAAAGGAGGAAGGAAACTTACCTGGGACACTGGGAGTAGCACCTGCCTTCATGGAGGACGAGAGGGTGGCCTGGCTGATCCTGGCACTTCATGCAAAGACTGTCTTTGGAGCAAGAGGCACAGTCCTCTGTACACTTCTCACAGCTCCCACTCCCTGTGGAGGGCCACGTGCCTTGGGGACAGGTGGAAACGCAGGTCTGAGCTAACAAATATGTATCTAGAATCCAAGAAGGGACAGGCAAGAGCAGTCATCAAGTGTTCATCCACGCAGAGACACCTGCAATGGCTTTTTAAACCTTGCTGAAACCCAAAGTATCTGGGACACTTACTTCAGGTTTACCAAAATATTTATTAGTGATGTGAAGTCCTCAACCACGAGTTGGATCTCTAGAAAGGAAATTAACAGGAAGCTTTGGTCCTGTTTTATTTTCCTATTGATTTTAGGTAAGAGTCACTGTGAGGCTTCCCTTCCCAGGTTGACCAGTCTTAATGACACTCCATCTTTGTCCTCCTGGTGACACCTTTAGGACAGCTGACCTTTAGGACAACAACAAAGCTGCAGCTCTGAACCCAACTCTCCCTTTAAAAACCGTCCATTTGTTTATGTTTAATGGAAAAAGGCAGAAATCAATACTAAAAAAACAATTTAAAAATCACCCTTGTGAGTGTATATTCATGGCAACTTGAATTTATGCTCTTACAGTAATTTTTAAAAATAAAATAATAATTAATTAAAGAATACTAATAATTAATCAAAATAAAATTTAAAAAATCTAATCACCTATAACCCCCAAATTCTAAGAAAACTCTTTCACTTTGAGAGTGTTTTTAAATTTCTATACTTATGGCTCCTCTATTATCTTAAATTCTTCTTTTGCATCAGATCCCACCGTTAACACTGTACATTTTAAACTGGCTTCATAATGGTCACTTAAACATTCTTCTTCTTTTTTTTTTAACAAATGAAACAGGCTCAGATAACATTCTTTTTTGTTGTTGTTGTTCTGAGACAGAGTCTCACTATGTCACCCAGGGTAGAGTGCCATGGCATCACAGCTCACAGTAACCTCAAACTCTTGGGCTTAAGTGATTCTCTTGCCTCAGCCTCCCAAGTAGCTGGGACAGCAGGTGCCTGCTACAATGCCTGGCTATTTTTTGGTTGTATTGTTGTTGTCGTTGTCGTTTAGCTGGCCCGGGCCAGCTTTGAACCCACCAGCCTTGTTGCACTTGGCCGGCGCTGTAAGCACTGTGCTATGGGCACTGAGTTTTTTTGTGGTGTTTTGTTTTTATAGATGAGGAAGCAGTTGGTAATTTACTAAACTGTTATGTTGTTGCCCTAGTTCCTCCTCCCTCCACTATCAAACACAGTATTGGTTGCTGAAAAAGGAAATAACCTGTAGGCCTTTTCTCTTCTTACATTGTTTATCTTAAGTTCTCATTCTGCATAGAGCATTTTCAAAGATTGGGAGAATGTTTATTTATTTAGTTAGTTTTTGAGACAGAGTCTCATTTTGCCACCCTGGGTAGAGTGCCGTGGCATCACAGCTCACAGCAATGGCCAACTCTTGGGCTCAAGTGATTCTCTTGCCTCAGCCTCCGAAGTAGCTGGGATTATAGGCACCCACCACAATGCCTGACTATTTTTAGAGATGGAGGTCTCGCTTTGGCTCAAGCTAATCCCCAACCCATGAACTCAGGCAATCCACACGCCTCAGTCTCCCAAAGTGCTAGGATTACAGGCATGAGCCACCGTGCTGGGCCAGGCCAATTATTCTATGTTTGGTAAACATGGGGTCTCTCTCTTGCTTAGGCTTGTCTTGAATTCCTGAGCTCAAGCAATCCATCTACCTCAGCCTCCCAGAGTGTTAGGATTACACGTGTGCGTCACTGTGCCCAGCGCTAAGAGAACTTTTAAAAATGTCAGCTACCCATAGACTTAGCAAATTCTTTTTCTTTTTTTAAATTTTTTTTTTGCGCCATTTTTGGCTGGGGCTGGGTTTGAACCCGCTACCTCTGACATATGGGCTCGGCACCCTACCCTTTTGAGCCAAAGGCACCGCCCAGACCTAGCAAATTCTGCAACCAAATCAATTGATATCTTACTTCATCATGCTTTTGGGCTAAGAATTTTTTTTAATCCTTTGAAAGCCAGTTTTTATTTATTTATTTATTTTTTAGAGAGAGAGTTTCACTTTATTGCCCTCAGTAGAGTGCCATGGCATCACAGCTCATAGCAACCTCCAACTCCTGGGCTTAGGTGATTCTTTTGCCTCAGCCTCTAGAGTAGCTGGGACTATAGGCACCTGCCACAGTGCCTGGCTATTTTTTCTGTTGTTGTTGCAGTTTGGCCAGGGCCAGGTTCAAACCCACCACTCTCAGTATATGGGGCTGACGCCCTACTCACTGAGCCATAGGCACCGCCCGAAAGCCAGTTTTTATTACTAGTCAATGTTTGGATCCCTGCGTGTCTCCATACTAGCCACTATGGTGGGAATGGAATTAGACCAAAGCTCTGTATACAAGGACACCAATACACATGGGTTTAATGAATTGGCCTGACCCATGCCACCTCCCGTACCCTCCACACCAACCTTCTGGACAGGAAGTGCACAGAGTTGCAGATCCCTCGCAGGTTTTACAAGGAGAATGACAAGACTGGTATCTTCTGAAAATGTCTGCATGGGAAAGAAAGAAGTCAGCCTTTGAACAGGCCCATAGTGTTATAATGTTACAAAAGATCTCATGGGTAATCTAGTCTGTCTGCCCACCCAAAGGAGAATCCCTTTGATTTTACTTAGCTAATGGCACCCTCCCATTGCCACTCTGTGGATGTCATTTACTTCTTTCTCTTACTCTTTCATTGGCAACTGATTATCAAGACTTTCTTTGCAAACTTCCCGTGCCAAGGAATATGCTATCTTATAAGACAGCCTTAAATACTATGGGGATACTTGTTTCATGTATTGAAAATGTGTGGAAGCATATGTATATCTGTGTGTATGCACTCATGAATGTCAAAGGCAATGGCTTCTTTTCCTGAGATTCTTGGATGACCCCTGCAATGGGATTGTCACAGAAGTGTTCCGCATGGCTGTCACTTTAAGGAGATAACTGAGAATTCACTGTCCTCCTGTGGAGAAACATAGTTTCTTTATTCCTTTCTTTTCTTTTTTTTCTTGTGTTTTGTTCTTTGAAAACCAGAGTTCATTCTTGGTCATTGTCTAGGGCTCTGTGTTCTTCAGAGTAGCCACCAGGGTATGCAGCCTAAATTGATCTCATCTTAAATTGGTCTCAAGTCATCATTAAACATCAATAGTTAGCCCACGCGTGAGTTTTGCTGGTCAGGATTGAAGCAGGCTGCCCCAGGTTGATACGCCATTAACCCAGGAAACATTAGAAGTGTCCCCTTCTCCCCTGGAGGGCCCAAGGGCAGGCTTCTCCAGGAAGCCACCAAAGCAACTCCATGTGACAGTTTCCAAGACATACAGAACAATCTCAGAGATATCACTCCATCAGTATATATGGAGATCTTGACTAAAGCTCAGAAATTGCTCAGCAATCAGCGTAACTCACACTGGGGAAAATGAGAAAAAGAAATTCTAGCTTAGAACATGTGCTTTGAATGACCCTGCCCCTCAGCCTGTTGTTGGCATTGATCACTCCTCTCTATCGCCTGCCCATTTCCCTTCCTGCCTTTCACTTTCCTTTTTGTCCCTGAGAGCCAGCCTGATATAGACAGACTTTTTAGTCACACTTGCCTCCAGATCCCAGCTGTGCCCTAAGGGCAGGGTAACCATGGATACGCTAATTAAACTCTCAGAGTCCCACTTCCACATCTTTAAACAAGAGAAAGTGATTCCTGCTTTTGGGGATTGTTGTGAAGACTAAGTGAGATAATGTGCCTCTAGTAGAAAGGTCCTCTCTCTGCCTCCTGCCTGTCAGGTTTTGCCCATTTCTGAGACTTGTTTCATTTCCCTCTCTCTGTCCTCTGGAGTGGCACCTGGAGGCGCTGCTGGGTTTCTTTTTTTTTTTTTGAGATAGAGTCTCACTTTATCGCCCTCAACCTCCAGCTCTTGGGCTTAGCTGATTCTCTTCCCTCAGCCTCTTGAGTAGCTGGGACTACAGGCGCCTGCCATGATGCCTGACTGTTTTTTGTTGCAGTTTGGCCATGGCCAGGTTCAAACCCACCACCCTCATGTGGAGCCAGTGCCCTACCTACTGAACCACAGGCGCTGCCCAAACTGCTGGGTTTCTGTGACAGCTCTCATGGATTAAAAACCTGCCGAGCCTTGCTACAGAGGATATGAGATTCAAATAGAGATGATAGATAGGGACAGAGGCAGAGACAGAGATAGAGACAGAGATTACCTAAGCTGCCTATGAAATTCCTGGTTTATGACCTAGTTTGGAGAGAAAAGTTTGCCCCATTTTCCCAGTGTACTAATTAAAGCTGATGATCGACTTGACGTGCTCTCCCTGGGGGACCTGTTAAAGACTCAGTTTGGCCTCATACAGAGCTATCTTAACCATCAGAATTGTCACAAAAGTGTTCTGTGTGACTCCCAATGTGCCCAGTTCCATCTCAGAAAGTTTTCTTAATCTGACAATATCATTTAATCCAAAGGAGAAGCCAGCAGAAAGATGAGCGACAATTCTGATGCTAATATCAGTCAAGATTCATACTGACAGCTAAGAGCAGTTATTCAATGAATGACACAATATTATTCATGAGACAAAGAGTACCTTGAAAAGGTTTGATGTTATGTGTCCAGGCTACAGGCTGATTTCGTTGTGATGTTATCATTTACATACAAAGATATTATATTAATCTTTTCATATTTGTATAAGATTTAATGTATACATCTACACCTATGTATGTATTTTTAATTACAGGTATCCCATATCTGGCAATTTGCTATTTTACTGTATACATTTGGTATAAAATTCTGCAATGTCCATGTTTTCCACCAGAGGGAGCGCTACACAAGCAGTTAATTTTGCAATCAGGCCTGGGCTGGGGAAAAGTTATCTCCAGCTAGAGTTCTTTATCATACAAGATTAGTAACTTAACTTCCCTGAGTAAATTTTGACCATGATCATAGTTTCTCTTTATTTTTACCCCAGAAATTCTAGATTGGATTGAAACTCAACAAAAAAAAAAAAAAAAAAAGAAGAAAGGAAAGAAAGAAAGACATCATTTCAATCAAGAAAGCATAGTGTCCATTCTTCAGAAATGACTTTAGCTAAAGCAAGGGGTTCATTTTTACTATTTATTTTTTATTAAGTAAGTAATACTCCCATCATTCAAAATGGAGAAAAGGCATTTATTGGGAAGTCTCTCTTCCAATCCCTTCTCCATCTTTTTTAATACAAACTATCTCTATTCACACTGTTTATCACTTGCCATTTTATTTTATTTTATTTTATTTTTGAGACAGAGTCTCACTATGTCACTCTTGGTAGAGTGTTGTTGTGACACAGCTCACAGCAACCTCAAACTCTTGGGCTCAAGCAATTCTCTTGCCTCAGCTTCTCAAGTAGCTGGGATAACAGGTGCCAGCCAGAATGCCTGGCCATTTTTTGGTTCCAGTTGTCATTGTTATTTGGCAGGCCTGGGCTGGGTTTGAACTCACTAGCTCCAGTGTATGTGGCCGGCGCCCTAGCCACTGAGCTACAGGCGCCAAGCCCACCTTGCCTTTTTAAATAAACAAACAAGCAATTATATTTTGGAAGTCTTTCTTTATCAATACATAAAGAACCTTCTTGTCCTTTTTTATGGCTCCACAGTATTCCATTGACTGGACATAATAGTAACTTCATTTCAATCATCTACTGGTAACCACTTATGTTTTTCCCAAGCTTTTCTATTTCTTTTTTTTTTTTCTTTTTCTTTTCTTTCTTTCTTTTTTTTTTTTTTTTTTGATACAGTCTTGCTATGTTGCCCTGGGTAGAGTGCCATGGCGTCACAGCTCACAGCAACCTCAAACTCTTGGGTTTAAGTGATTCTCGTGCTTTTCGCCTCCCAAGTAGCTGGGACTACAGGCATCTGCCGTAGTGCCCGGCTATTGTTCTGTTGCAGTTGTCATTGTTGTTTAGCTGGCCCTGGCCTGGTTTGAACCTGCCAGCTCAGTGCATGTGGCCAGTACCATAACCACTGTACTGAGTGGTGCTGAGCCCAGGCTTTGCTATTTCAAATAATGCCACAGTGACTGGACTTGGGAAGGTAAGATGTGCTTCTTTCACCTATTAAAGATCCGCAGAGACAAAGGCTTTTTTGATAGCCTCCCTCAGCCTGACCACTGGCATGTCAAGAAAGGTCTTAGACTTTACAGAAGTCTCCACTGCTCAACTTTCTCATGGTTTTCCCACTGAGCACCCACTGGGAGGTTCTACTCACGGCCCCTCCTCTCTGTATCTCTCTCATCACTTTTGTACCCCATTTGCTCCTGGCCTCCCAGCTTCTTGGGTTGGTTTCTACATAGCAGAGAAGTTCTCCGCCACTGTGATTGTCACTTCCGTAGTTCCCTGTTACCTCTTTTCATTTGAACCTTCCACCTTCGTCGGTCCTGCCGCAGGCTCTTCAGGAAAGATGGGTTTGCAGTGGGCACAGCTTCTTTTTTATTAAAAAAAAATAAAGTTTTTTTCTTAATGAAAAAGGATAGAGATGATAAACTTCACTTATAATCCCACCACCCAGAAAGGTCTGCTGTGTACATTTTGCCACAAAGCTTTTTCATCTTCATATCAAATGAGTGAGTATAATTATACATACGGATTTTGTGTAGATGTTGTGTGATCATTTGCATGTTCTGCAGGCAAAATACTGACCCTCTACACTGCATTGAACTCAATCAATCTTATAGGCATTTACTCTTTTTTTTTTTTATTTTGAGACAGAGTATCACTATGTCACCCTCAGTAGAGTGCCATGCCATCACAGCTCACAGCAACCTCAAACTCTTGGGCTTAAGTGACTCTCTTGCCTCAGCCTCCCAAGTAGCTGGGACTACAGGTGCCTACCACAACATCTGGCTATTTTTTGTTGCAGCTGTCATTGTTGTTTAGCTGGCCTGGGTTGGGTTTGAACCTGCCAGCCTTGGTCTATGTGGCTGGAGCTCTACCCACTGAGCTACAGGCACTGCCTCATTTACTCTTGTTATTAAATTTCTCTGTAAATACTTTAATGTTTGCATAGGTATTTTTACAAACCATAATTCCCTTAATTTTTTCTTTTGTCACTTTTTGTGGTTACCTTCTACTCTTCCTTTTTTTTTGAGACAGAGCCTCAAGCTATCCCCCTGGGTAGAGTGCCATGGCATCACAGCTCATAGCAACCTCCAACTCCTGGGCTCAAGCGAGTCTCCTGCCTCAGCCTCCCAAGTAGCTGGGACCACAGGCGCCCGCCAAAACGTCCGGCCATTTTTTGGTTGCAGCCATCATTGTTGTTGGGTGGCCCCGGGCTGGGGATTTGAACCCACCACCTTAGGTGTAAATGTCTTAATCCTATAACTGGATAATGGTAAAGGCTATTGTTTAGTAGGATGTAAGCATTCCAATTTATACAAATAATCAACACATTGAATCCTATAATGGCATAAATGTATTTATGATCTATATACAAATGACTTAATGAAAAAAAGAAAAAACCAGTTGAGGTCATCTTTCTGGAAAAGCAGGAACATTTATATTTACCCTCTCTTTCTGTCCTATAAGCAAATTCCCTTTATAATACCCTTCTTCAACTGGTTGGGCTGAGACAGTGATATGCAAAATAAAGAAGCTGAGGACATTGTCCACAGTTGTGTAGTAGTAGCCCCAGTTATTCAGGAGTCTGAGCAGGAGGATCATTGGAGCCCAAGAGTTTGAAGCTGTAGTAAGCCATGCTCAGGCCTATGAAGAGCCACCACACTCCAGCCTGTGAGACATAAGAGACATCACTTTCTAAGAAAAGGAAAAATCAGAGATTGTCCCTCTCTAACCCACTTATTTGGGTCAAATACAACAACCTTAAGCAGACATTTAAAAAAAATGTTAAAAATGTCCTTCTTTCTGGTAGTAAAATTGTATTAAACTTTTATTAAAATATTATTATGCAGTAAAAGAAGGTCATATAAATGATAATATTATTAATCTTCTCTGAATGTCAGATCATGTGAATTAATACACTCATTGGACACAGCAAGTGCTTTATAAAAGGTACTATAGCTATTATTACTAGAGATTGTGATATATGATTTAAATACATCACTTAGTCTTCTAGAACTATGTATGGTAGCTAGTTATTCCCATTTTGAAGATCTAGAAAGCAGACCTTAAAGATGCTGGAAGTAATTTATTCAAAGTAAGGAGAATGATAACTGGGGAGATGGAACTAAAAGTTGACCTGAATCCAAAGTCCACACTCTTAACTACTAAACTCAACTGTCTATTTGTATGTGCGGAAGGGTGAGAGCTAGAGGGAATAAAATATGATAATTCCTTTCCTGTGTGCAAGTTGTCAATTCTAATTATTATAGTAAGCTAAAGAAGCAAATAAGTTCTAATTCAAATTTCCACCTCACCACCTGGACTACTATATATATGAGAATATCTAGAGGAATGCTACAATTTTTAAATTGTTGATCTGTTCATTTAAAATACATTTACAAGTACCTAATTTCAGTGCATTTAAAAAAAAGTTACCCTTTGATACAACTTGCTTTTGTATTTTGTTTCATTTGATCTTGATTATCAAAAAGAACTGTTCTTTAATTTCTGATACTTATAGTTCCAGGCTTATTACATCACCTTAATCCAAGCAATATAATCCAATTAAGCAATTGCATTTCCCTGTAAACCCCAAATCCTTTCTTTTGCATCCTTTATTTTTTAGCTCTCAAGCTAAGTATTCATAAATTAGACAAGGGGGGTAAATCAATATATAAATTGTACAGAATTATTTTCAGGATAGTTGCACTGGGCAGTGGCAGAATGGCTTCAAGACTGCTAGGTGTGGCTGGGTGTGATGGCTCACACCTGTAACCTCAACAATCTGGGAGGACTGCTTAACACCAGGAATTTGAGATCAGCCTGGACAATATATTGAGACACTGCCCCCTCATCTCTGCAAAAAGCTTTAAAAATTAGCCAAGCATGGTAGCAAGCAAGCATCTGTAGTCCTAGCTATTAGGGAGACTGAGGCAGGAAGACTGCTTTAGCCCAAGAGTTCAAGGTTGCAGAGAGTTGAGATAGCACTACTGCACTCCAACCTGGACAAAAGAGTATGACCAGGTCTCTTAAGGTATACACACACATATACCTACATGCATACATAAATACAAAAATAAAATTTCAAGAAAGATGGATAGATGCAATATTCTACTTACATAATCCAGAACTATCCTTGGCTCTGTTGTTGCTATTTTGCTAAGATAAACAAATAGGAAATGGTGAGAAAGTCATGGAACTACGATGCAATGAAGGCAACTCTGCTGGCTTTTCTCTTACCTTCTTCACCTTCTTCCCAATCTGACATACTAAGCTTAATTTTCGTGTTCTAAACATAACAAAAACATAGAGTTTTATAATGTGGAAAAATACCATGACCAGAACAAGGCTTTCATAATGAGTCCAAAGCATTGCACACATGTTGATTAATAATTCTCCATAAATCCTCTAGTATAATAGAGAGTAGCAAAAATTAATTATTCTTCCCTTTTCCTTTCTCCTGGTATAGGGCCATAATTGTCTTGTCTACATAAAGGGCAGATCAAGGAGTATCACCTGGGGTTTTGCAAGATATCCTCTATGATCTGATCACTGTGTTCCACGCACTCACCACCATGACAAAGCAGCTATGATGGCTACTATTCCTCAAATGTGAGACAAAGCACACAAAGTCTACCTAGCCACACTCCATATGTGTAAGGGGATCCAAACACAAATTTAAATGTACCCTTACAACTACTTCAACAGATTCCAAGAGAGTGTCCAATTGATTTGTTCACTCACAAAATATTTATTAAGCCCATAAGTAACGTGCCAAATTGGTTTATACTCAGAAAGCGTACAAGAGCAAATGAATTGTTAAACTTCATTCTCAGTATAAAACTAAAGATTTGTGATGAGGGATAAAGTGAAGAGTATGTGCAAGTCCACTGGGGATATACAAATATCACATAAATTAGACACTCCATATTTCGAGATTTCTTGAGCAGTATCGTGCATCAGTGACCTAAAATACTGTCTATTCTATAAAATCACTAAAATGCTTAATCAAAGGAAGCACGTAAAAGGTCAAAATACTGTTCTCTAAATGTAGGAAATAAAAAACGTAACTCTACGATTATTTTCTGAACAAAAAAGCAAGGAGCAATATAGTCAGGTAGAGATTGACCCTAAGAGTAACATTCACAAAGAAAGAAAATGGAAGTCAGCATACTTTATTAAATGTCTACTAAATAGCTGTTAAAAGTAGTGACACAAGGATTCATGACTATAAAGATCAGAAAGAACCATATTACCATAAGATGGGTTTTGTAGAAAGAATCTTGAAAGGTTATTTGGTTAATTATTTATACCACATAAATGTAAAAGAAAACAGGTATTTATGTTTTCTGAAAACAAAACTTATCCTACTGCTTTAAAAACTGTGAGCTCACAAATTCCATGTTCCACTTTGAAAAGCTAGTTTTAAAACCCCCTACTTATGATGAGGGCAGAGGAAAGATGGCTGACTGGAGCCAGATTTCCACAGAGGCTCCCATCCAGAAGGAGAAATAAAGGACAGAAGTTTAGCAAGTAAGCTGATGGTCTGGAGCTGAGCCAAGAGAGAAGGTTGAAGAACGTATATCAACCCTGCAGAGGTGAGCTGCAACCCCAAGGATACAAACAAAAAGTACAAAAT
>CAUYQV010031238.1:0-38901 GCA_963574575.1 Galagoides demidoff | reverse complement strand
CAGGTAATTAAATGTCTCAATAATCAATAAGAAAAAACAAACATTCAGTTTTAAAATAGGCAAAGGCATGAATAGACATTTTATATAATTCAAATAGCCAAGGACTATATGCTTCTTTTCAGTCTTAATCTCACTCCTTAGTGGTATTCTTCCAACAACTGCTTATACATATGTAGGCCTAATTATTTGTCTATTTCTACCAAATAATAGCATATAACACTCTTCTTTTACTTAAAAAATAATATATTTTAGGGATTTTTTTCATGTCACCACATATAAATTACCTCACTCCATACCTGGCTTCTACCCTCTGGACTTTAATGACTAACTCTCATTAAAAAATCAAAATGAGGCTTGGCACCCATAGCACAGTGGTTACAGTGCCAGCCACATACACCAAGGCTGGCAGGTTCGACCCCTGCCCAGGCCAGCTAAACAATGACAACTGCAATAAAAAATAGCCAGGCACTGTGGCAGGCACTGGTAGTCCCAGCTACTTGGGAGGCTGAGGCAAGAGAAACACTTAAGCCCAAGAGTTTGAGGTTGCTGTGAGCTGTGATGCCATGGCACTCTACCAAGGGCAACATAGTGAGACTCTGTCTCAAAAAAAAAAAAAATCAGAATGAGATATCATTATTTAGCTATCAAGTTGATAGGGATTTTTTGCTTATAATTCTTTGTGCTACAAGAATTAACAGACACAGAAACTTTCATACACACTGGTAGAATATGAACTGGTCCACTCTTAGCTAAAATCTAGCTTGCTTTAAAACGGGTAAACAAGAATTTTTAGCACAGAGAAACTACTCAGTATGTAATGGTAGATGCAAGTCACATACAGTGGTCCAAACCCACGCAATGGGCAACACCAAGAGTGGACCCCAGTGTAAACTGTGAAGTTGGAGTGATGATGACTTGTCGGTGTAAGATGATCCGCTGTAACAAACATACCACTCTGGTGGGGATGCTGTTGATGGTGGAGGCTGTGCCTACAGGTGTAGGAAGTGTATGGGAAATCTCTGTAGCTTCATTTCAGTTTTGCTATGAGACTAAAATGTCTCTAAAAAATAAATATTTTAATAAAAAAATTTCCTTTCATGTGTGTAACATGCTTTCTGATACCCCCATATTCCTCATAGAAATTTATCCTAAGAAAACATCAGAGAGATGTGTCTTCTTCTCCTGTCTGGACAGGCACAGGGAACATGTGACCCTCCTGACCCACCACATGGCAGAGTTGAACTAGGGAGGACCCAGCTCCCCGAGTGCCTCTCACTCCATACCTGGCTTCTACCCTCTGGACTTAAGGTTATGTGAGAGACAAACTGCCCCCCCTTTTTAAAAAGTTAGTTGAAATTGCAGTTTCTATAAGTTTGTACTTTTCCATATTATTTAAATTTTGTTTGTATTTTTTTGTATTGTTTTAATGCTATTTTTTTTTAAGACAGAGTCTCACTGTGTCACCCTTGGTAGAGTGCTATGGTATCACAGCTCACAGCAACTTCAAACTCTTTTTGGGTTTAAGTGATTCTCCTGTCTCAGCCTCCCAAGTAGCTAGGACCACAGGTGCCCACCACAACACCTGGCTATTTTTTGGTTGCAGTTGTCATTGATGTTTAGCTGGCCTGGGCCGGATTCGAACCTGCCCCCTTCAGTGCATATGGTCAGAGCTGTAACCACTGTGTTATGGGCACAACCCTTTAATGTTATTTTCAATAAACATATGCTATGTTCTCTCCCCCAATCAATAAAGCTATCTATTGTATTAGTAGTTTTTGTATAACTCGTGGTATTCTAGTTCACAAGAAACTAAAATAGTGCTGGAAAGGTACTATGCAACAGAAGTTAGATATGAATTTTTTTTTTAGAAAATAATATATCAGGCTCAGTGCCTGTCGCTCAGTGGTTAGGGCACTGGCCACAGACACCAAGGTTGGTGGGTTCAAACCTGGCCTGGGCCTGCTTAACAACAATGACAACTGCAACAAAAAATAGCCATCAGCCAGGTGCTGTAGTCCCAGTTACTTGGGAGGCTGAGGCAAGAGAATCACTTAAGCCCAGAGTCTGAAGTTGCTGTGAGCTATGATGCCATAGCACTCTACCTAGGGTAATATAGTGAGACTCTGTCTCTAAAAACAACAACAAAAAATAGCCAGGCCTTGTGGTGGGCATCTGTAGTCCCAGCTACTTGGGAGGCTAAGGCAGGAGAATTGCTTAAGCCCAAGAGTTTGAGGTCTCTGTGAGCTGTGACACCATGGCACTCTATTGAGGGTGACATAGTGAGACTCTGTCTCAAAAAAAAAAAAAAAGAATATGTCAGTTATTTGCATGAAAAGTGCTCTTATTTGTACTGGCTTCTGATAGATTATTGGAAGGTCTGATAATCCTCATTCTGGAGAGGGACACGATCTATTACTCTGATGGACATGATATAGCTGAGGTTATTTTTGAGCAAAGAGTAGCCATAGCACTTAGCATCTGCAAAAAGAAAAAAAAATCTCCGTTTCAAAGGTTCATTTTTCACAGTCGCAAATGATTAGTTGAGACTCAGTGAGAGGACGTCCCTGAGCTGGAAGCTACTGGATTGTGTTTTTTAGCAACATGTAATTTGAAAATTAAAATGATCTTGTTCATTTTCGTTTAGGTAGCAGTTTTGGAAATTAAATTGTTTAAGATGAAAGTGCATGAGTAAGCACCATGTCTTCTTTTTAATCCTATTGTAGTTTCTAAATTTACTTCTAATATACAAAGATGCTGGAAATTAGCCTGATGTCCAATGGGGCAGAAACCTTACTTATCTTGATGAAAAAGAGAAAAAAGCTGGGGAAGCTGTCCAATTTTACATGAAAATAATGACAGCGACGGGCTCACTGCGTGGACCACCCCATCCGGGCCTGACGCACTGCTGCCTGAGTTTCCTGCTTTCTCTCATTCCCTGTCTCTACTTTTCACTGTTCGTGGGCAAATTTGCCCTGCGAGTGTGTTAGTCCCCCTTGAAGCATTACTGAGACACGGTAATCCTTTCTAGTTCAGAAACGATTATGTTTTCTACCGTTAACTGTTCCCTTACACTTCCTGAATACATTTTACCAAGAAATCAACTGTCAAACCATGTGAAATTGTATCTGCCATTTCCCCTGGTTTTACTAGAAAGGATCTTTCTTTAGAAAACCCTTTCCTTGGGCTCTGGAGTCACTCCAGACTTAACTGGGTCATGGTCCTCACGGAGGGGCAACTTGCCTGGCGGCCCGCAGGCTGGGTTTTAGCTAACAGCTGTGGTGTTAGTTCCTAGAAGACCATTCCACTACTAGAGGGAAAACTTGAGTCACTTAAGTTTTAACAGATTTTCCTATCACTTGGTCCACCTTCCCTTGGATGAACTAAGGGAATGGAAATTACCAGGGTCCTTCTTCTCTACCTGACCACTTTATGTCGGGGCTCCTCAAGGCCCAGGCAGTCCAGAATCACCTTTTCTTTCATTTCCCTATTTTCTTCCCAGATGACCACATAGGTTCCCCAGAATGGAAGTACCATCTTTAAGCTGCTGTCTGCCAAGTACACATATTCACCCACACTCTTGCCTCTGAGATACCAACCAGTGGGTTCAGTGGTTCTGTGGAGAGACACGAGCCTAGGTCAGGGTTTTGGAACAAGGCTGATGGGGTGTGGAATGGGGGACGTTTCACAGAGGAGTAACTTGCGACCTGTGAGTGTTCAGTGTCATGTCCATTTGGCATTTTCAGACAACCCCCAGTTCTATTTCTCTACAACCTTGGACAGTTAGCATGTCTTAAAAATCTCTTACCACAGTGGTGGCAGGCACCTGTAGTCCCAGCTACTTGGGAGGTTGAGGCAGGAGGATCACTTGAACCCAAGAGTTCAAGTCGAGCCCGGACAACCTCTCGATTCCCCCTCAGCCCCAGAGCAGCTCTCCCCACCCCGGCTTTCCTCTGACAGTACACAGCATATGATTCCCCCACCTACTCAAACCAGAAACTGGGACTCATACTTAATGCCTTGCTTTTCAAGTCTAATTGATCCGCAGGTCCTATCCGTTCTGCTTCCATACTAAGTCTTGAATTAGCTCCTTCCCCTACGGCCACCCTCTCCGCCTTGTGCAGGTCACTGTCCTCAAGCGTCTGGACACTACAGCAGCCTTCTTTCTGTCTTACTTCATTTCAACCCACTTCCCAAAAAGCTGTAAAAATGACAATTTTTTTTTTTTTTGCAGTTGTTGGCCAGGGCTGGGTTTGAATCCACCACCTTTGGCATATGGGGCTAGTGCCTTACCCCTTTGAGACATAGGCACTGCCAACTGACATCTTAAAATGTAACCCGGCAGCCAAGAGGCCCTGAGGGGACAGCACCTCAGAGGCCGAGAGCAGAGGTCCTGCTGAGGGGTCGGCCGGCGCTGACTGCAGAGTGTTCACTGGGGCCAGTGAGCGTGTGGGCCGAGGGTGCTGCCCGCGGTGGCACCCATGCTGACATGGCTATCCCTCCTCTGAGGTCGGCTCAGGCCAGCACCATCACTCCTCAGTTCTGTGACCCGAGACACAGCCCTGAACCGGGAACAGTGGGGTTGGATGGATGATCACTCTGGTCCCTTCCAGCTCTGTCACTCTATCTTGCTGTGACTCTAGATGAGGCCCAAACTCTGGGCTGCTGCACCTCATACCTGGGGCCTTCCTGGCAGCGAGAACACCTGTGAACTAACGCTGTGAGTCTTGCCAGGCCCTGCTGGCCGCAGCACACGCTAGACACGGTTTTCTCTGATGCTCTCTCTCTCTCCTTCCTTTTCTGCCCTTTTCCTCTTCTCCTTAATCCTCCGTGAAGCTGAGGTTTCAGTGGCTGCCTGGTCCTCAAAGACCTCCCTGGCTCTGACATTGCTCCCCATATTCTAAGTGGGCAAGAGCCAATGGTGTGAACTTCTGCTGTTTATACGTCACCATATATGGTATTTTCTCACAGAAGCCTGAGAAGACTAAAACACTTAGTCAAATTACCAGTCAAGAATAAGTCTGGGGTAAAGGGATTTTAAATGTACTAAGTCTCAAATTTTGCTCTGCTTGTATCTTCAAAGTGTGCTACTGGAGGGTGCCCATCTCCAAAGTAGGAGAGTGAGCTAAGATAAGGAAGGTGCACGTCTGCCCAGGGAGGGGGTGCAGGGATGTCAGGGTGCTACCGGAGAGGGGACAGGTCAGGACCTAATGGGCCCCCAAGAAGGAGGTCTTAAGTGAAAAGATGAAATCAAGACTCTCCAGATAGAGCATCATTTGAGCAAACTATGGGGAGACAACGTGAGGATAAATTAACAACAGCTACAAAGAAAACTAAGACAAAAGAAGTTGTTAAAGAAGGAATATTTAACTATTATATCATATGCATATGTAGCTCAGTTGTGAATAATATTAATATTTAATACAATAATAGTTTGTGTGTTTATGTGGGTTGGGTAAAAAATAAAGAGCTCTAGCTTCATCTTAACAGAAACCATTAAACGCTATCTAAAAGTAAAAAGACAAAAAAACAAAACAAAAAAAAGAAACAGAAGTTTCCACATTTTATTTAGAAATATGGAGGCAAAAACCAGAAGGAAAAGTTTAAAGAGTCATTGCCTCCTAAGGAGTCAGAACTGGGAGGAGGGTGTGGTAAAGAGAATTCTTTTTAGTTGTAAGTTTTATAAAACAATTTCACTTTTAAGCCACGTACTTACATAAAACTGCATGGAAGAGAGGAAAGGGAGAAAGAAAAAGAGGAAGGGAAGGAGAGAGGGGGGGGAAGAGAAGAAGGAGGGAGGGACCACCGATGAGCTCATATTAAGATAATTACGGATTCATAATAGTTTAAAGAGTTTCCTTTCCCAAGAGCAACTTGCATTTTAAAAGGTGACATGAAACACCACTTACACTTTAACCCAAAGAAATACAATCAGGCAGTAGAGCAGGTGAAAGAGGGTATGTGGGGGGTGGGGGGAGCATCCAGCACCTTGCAGACCAAGGGAAGTGGAAGAAGGGGAAAAGTTGGAGAGCTGGAGAAAAGAAGGCGAAACAGCACAATAGGACGGCTTGTTCATGGGCAGATCCCTGGAGGCACCTGCAGGGCCCAGCATCACAGGAGATGAATGGGAGAAAATGGAGCCACTCTGGATCCTGGGAAGCCCAGGGAAGAGTGGGGTGCAAATAGGAATAAAGTTGGAAACTATGTCCATGTACTCATTTGTTTTGGGGTGGCACGTGCATATCATGAAAGGCCTTGAGATTCAAGCTCAGGACCCTAGCTCTGACATGGAGACCTGCTGGAGGCTTTGTATCCTTGCCGAGGACAGGGCAGTGACTGTCTGGCTGGGGGTAATTCTGAGTCCTTAACATCATGTATCTTTTTCTTTTCCTTTTGAGACAGAGTTCATGTTGTCACCCTTGATAGGGTGCCATGGCATCATAGCTTACAGCAGCCTTAAACTCTTGGGCTTAAGTGATTCTCTTGTTTCAGCCTCCCAAGTAGCTAGGACTACAGGAGCCTGCCACAATGCCCGGCTATTTTTAGAGATGGGGTCTTGCTCTTGCTCAGGCATTCCACCTGCCTCGGCCTTCCAGAGTGCTGGGCTTACCAGCTTGAGCCACCACCCCCCGCGCCTGGCCAACATCATGCATCTGAAGCAATGGATGGGTAAGATCAGTCTTCTCAGATATGGTTTGGGGAATGGGTGTCTCCTGTGGAAAGAAGCGTGGGGATGGAGGCCTGGAAAAATGTTTATGTCCTTTGATATGGTCACTCAGCTTCTGGGATTATATCTTTACATAATAATTCTAAATCTAGGTAAGAGTTTTGCACAAAGACTTGCAATGTTATTTACAATAGCAAAGAATAAGAAACAATCTCAGGTTATATATTTGCTTCTAATAATATGTTTGTGTATAACATTTTAGACCTTAGAATTATGCTGTTGTTAAAATGATGTTTATGAAGAATTTGGTAACACGAAGATACTATGTTATAATGTTAGTGGGGAAGTCAAACAATGTATCTATTATCTATTATTATCACAAATATTATTTTATATTAATATTATTCTATATTTTATTTAAAAATTCTTTTTTATTTTTAATTATTATCAGTACATAATGATTAACAAGCTATACTTTAAAAACTACATAAGAAGACAAAAAACCCTGAAAACAATGTATATACAATATTAACAGCAATAATATGAGTAATTCATTGTCTTTTAAAATCTATATGGTTTCAAATTTATATAATGTACACATGTTGCTTTTTAATGGAAAGTATAGTAAATACTCATAATAAAAAACTATAGGCTGGTGGCTCATGCCTATAATCCTCTGGGAGACTGAGGCAGGAGGATCACTTGAGATCAGGAGTTCCAGACCAGCCTAAGCAAGAGTGAGATCTTATCTCAAAATAGATAAGATTTTTTTTCTAAAAATAGAAAAATTATCCCAGCACAGTGGCATGGGCCTGTAGTCCCAGGTACTAGGGAGTCAGAGGCAGGAGGATGACTTGAGCCCAGGAGTTTGAGGTTTCAGGAACTATGATGATGCCATGGCACTGTAGTCAGGGCAACACATTGAGACTCTGTCTCCAGAAAAAACAAACAAACAAACAAAAAAAACACCCCAAAACAAAAAACAAGAGCCCACCATCACCAAAACTATAGCATCAATAAATTTATAATTTATATAACTGAAATCATGTTATTAATACACAATCTTTTCAAAGATATCCCAAGATTACAAGTCTCTCCTAACATACTTAACTACTTTTATTTCCAAGCACCTATATCAAATATTGAATTTTCAAATATTAATCAGAAAAAATCCAATCATTTTAATATCTATCTACAGAGTTATTGTGGATCTTAACTTATTACGCGTATTCTCTGCTAGAGACCTTAAGCTTATACCAAGTGTTTTAAGAGGTCACCATACTCATACTATTCCTTTAAAGTCATTTGATAGAGAGTTTTTATTAGATTGTCTCCAGCATACATGGCAGGCATAATTAACAAACCCAACTGTCATTCAAACTGGAATACATCAAATCTAAAGGCTACAGAGGGTGTTCACAGACAAGCGCCGTGTATGTCTGCCTGAAAGCAAGATAACGCCAGGCAGGAGGGAGCCCTATAAATACTGCATCCTGGAACACTGGCCTTGACCTGCACTGTTTGACAGAAACATTAAAACCTGGAGAGATCTGACACATCCTACTGAAATGTCTTTTCCCAAAGGTAGCCAGGCTTCAGGCCTTGAGAACTGTTGAGAACTCTGAAAGGTCTCGTGTCTATCGTTACTGTTTGCTTGTCACGTAGAAAAGGCTGGACAGCTTTTCTCCAGGTCTAGCCAGTAAATTGGTTGCGTGGGACCATGGACAGACGAACATGTTACTCTTTAAGCTACTGAGATTTCCCGGAGCTCAAATTCTTGTCAATTCGTAATCCTGCCCTTCTCTTTACTTGTTCTCTCCTACTCAGATGCATTCTGCAAACGCTGATGCTGCAATGTAAAGGAATGGATTTCATTGATTACAAATAAGGTTTTGTCCCAAACCACACTTTAGGGCACGGATACGCTGAGAAAGGATTGGTGCAGCCGAATCCTTGCAGCTAATTCTGAACGGAACCACCAGATGGCGCTGCCGCTACAGCAAAGCCCGCGGTGCCCGGTCCCGCTGAAGTCCTGGCTGGGGAGCCTTATGCGGTGGCAAAGGCCCCCCAGGGCTGTGCAGGGCACCCCTGACAGTGAGGATAATACCGCCAAGTCCTGCTTATGTTCTAGAGATGGACGTGCTGCTTTTCTTTTTCTTTAATGGTTTCTTAATTTGTTTCGAGGAGACTTTAATGTGTTAGCAAGCTGGACACCCACCCTATAGAAAGTAGATCTGCAAACCCGATACTCTTCACAGGGCGATTCTGGGCACCAGCTTTTTTTTCTTATAAACTTTGTTTAAATGCTGGGAGAATAAGCTGTGCTTAACATCATGGAACAATTTTGGTCTTATAAATCCCCAAGAAGACATTTCACGCTGCCATTTTCAAAGTGGGTTGGTTTCTGCTATTAACGGGCAAGAAGGACGCTGCTCCTTAGAGCCTAGTCCCACTGAAAGGCACTTAGTTCAAGGCCTCAAGGGCAGAGGTGGTTTGTGGGCAGCTCAGGTCACCCCCTTTTTCCACTCATGGAAAACAGCGTCCCCCTGAACAGACTTGGTACCCTGCTGTGTTATTAAGTGCTGTGCACACCTTCACTGGGTTGTTCTCAGCAATGAGTTCATAGCAGCGAGTTCTCACTCCGGTCCGTGTGGTCCTGAGAAACCCTACGGAGTCGGCGGAGCACGACGCATGTTCCTGGGGAGATTTCGGACTGGGGATGGGAGTGGGTGGTCACCTCTCTTCCGAGGCGGGACATGAGGAGTTCTGCAAGGCCCCTATCCGCCCCCCTCCCCCACTGCCCTGGCACTGCCTTCCTCCACAGGGAGCTGGGGACACATCAGCGGGGCAGAAATGACATGGATTTATAGATTTATGACCTGGGCCCAAGACAGACGGTGATAGGTTTGAAAATTCTCCCAGGGTAGAGAGCTGCTGTGTCAGGAGAGAAGGTGCCAGAGTAAGAGACGCCTGTCCCCCCACTCTCTTCCCACTTAGCACCTCCAGGAATTATTCGACAAATTGTCCCATAACACCTTAGACCCTCTGGAAGGCATCAAGAGGATGAGGATTTGAGCTAGTGGCTGGGCCCATTAGAGACAGGGCAGGGCAATTTCTGGATGAAGTGTAGAGGTAGGCTTTCCCCTGGCCCAGGCTGCGGCATCTGTGGTGTCCTGGGCATGGTGGAGATTCAGCCCTGGAGGCCTGGAGTGTGGGGAGCAGGGGAGGGATGGAGCCAGCTCCCTTACCTGCTTCATGGGAGTAGATCAGATGGCTAAATCTCTGGCTCCTTACTCCTCAGTTGGTTCCAAAGACGCAGGGCAGGAACACAGAGCTGTGATTGATTACCACTGCCCAGGCCCCGCCAGAGGTTGCACTTCCTGACACCTCTGCTAAGGCTAACTTTCCATCTGTGCCCCAGTCCCATCGCCTGTCTTCCTCAGGGACGAAGCTTTGTCAGTCACCGCTTCTCCCAGAGCCATCTCCAGGCTTCCTTTCTCCAGGCTCCCTCTGGAGAGCATTTATATATGTATTAACACATATGTTATGTACACTATACTATAATGTATATTTATTTTCCTTCTTGGAGGAAAAAAACACCAAATCACAGTTCCTTTAGCAGCCAGCGCCCATCCTGCCCCATGGCCAGCAGAGCTGTGTCACCCCTCACCTCCCTCATCTGCACCAGCAGCTGAGACTGTCCTTCCCAAGGCCACCACCAGCCTTGTAGGTGACCTCTGTGCTCGGTAGTCTATGGCATGTGACATGGTTACCAGACACATTTCCTTGAATTTCTTTTCTGTTTTTTCTTTGGAAGCCTCCATCTCCTCTTGCGGCCCCTTAAATGCAGGTATTTCCACAGTGGTGTCTGTCCCCTCTTCCACCCACTCTTCACCCTTTCCTTACGCAGCTTGGCCTCTCCCAGGGCCCAACACCACAGCTGATGGGCACCCCATTTTCGCTCCTCACAGGGAACACCCTGGAGCCCCAGGGGTTCGTCCTGCTCTACACAGCTCCGCCTGGGATCCTAGCCTTGCAGTCTCCAGTCCCAACCCACAGACTTCAGTAAGAACAAAAATGCTTTGGGAGAGGACTCTGCCACTGACACCAGCGCAGAACTGGTGTCTTTACCACCTGCTATCTGCCCAGCTGTGTGGCCTCTGCCAGCCATCCCTACATCCCTTCCTCCTCCAGGAAGGAACAGCCCTTGGGTTCCCCCCAGGCCACCATCCGGAGCCATCATGCTGTGCTCCTGTGGTTTGCTCTGCCCTATGTGGCTTTCTTCACACCATCTGAAGGCTCAGCCTGCCACCCACCACTTCCTCCAGGAAGCGTCCCCCACCCTGGCCCCACCCTGGCCCCACCCTGGCTAGGTTGAATGCTCCTTCATATCCCAAAACACCAAGGTGAGGGGGTCTAGCAGGTCACTGAAAGGAACCATGTAAGCCCCCTACCCCCACGGAGGGTGTGAGGTTTTGGAGATCCCTGCCCTGGGGGGCGGGGGTCCTGCATCCCTGGGACCCAGCAGAGAGCTTGGTACTAGGAAGATGCTCACAACTGCTCGGTCCCACAAAGGTTTAGGCTACTCTCAAGGAGGGTCTGGAGAGTACACAGGAGTAGTGCACAGCCCTGGTGCCACAGAGCAAGCTGAGAGACTACAGCCTTTCATTTCTGTACGCATAAAATAGGGTGGCAATTTTAAATGAGTCTGTCCTTGTCACGTGATTCACTAGAGGCCACACTCAGGAAGCGTTATTATCGACAGGGTGTAATCTACAGTCAGAGTGAGGAAGTTTATGTTGTGCTCTGTGAGTGCTGAAGGGGTCAGGGAGGGACAGGGAAAGCGAGTGAGGTGACCTTTGTGGAAACAAGTGAATAACATATCTTTGTTTGATCAAGAATCAGAAACTTCATTTCTTCTTCTCATTGCCATTGTGTGTGTAAATGGCAGTTTGCACTCTGGGCTATTTGGCAATGAAAACTTGAGCATGAGTCTGTGAAAGGATATGACTTGTTATTTAGCCACTTTAAAGCCTTGATTCCTCATTTATAAATCAGGCATTATAATGCCTCTTTTATAGAGATACCACAAGAATTAAATTCTGGTTTTAAAGATTTTTCTCCACCCCTTCTTGAAATGTGTTGAATAAGGATAAAGCATTCCTGTGATATTATCAGGAAGCTGCCCTGCAGCCCCTCAACTGCGCACCTTGGTGATTTTTTAATAGGCATTTTTAAATCCTTTTTCGCACTAGCTAACATAGCTGCCAAAAGAACTCTAAAAGATAATGAATAATGAGGAATAAGTGGAAACTGAGTCAAATATTGAAGCAAATTCTAAGAAGTCATTGCATATGACTCAGCTGGAGAATAGACAGAGATAAAGGTGTGTGGAAGTTATTTTATTTCTTCTTTTCTCTGAGACAGAGTCTCACTCTGTAGCTGTCAGCCTCGCTCACAGCAACCTCCGACTCCTGGGCTCCAGAGCTACTCCTGCCTTGCCCTCCTTTCCTTTCATAAAATGATTACTTTGTAAATACTATTTTTAGACTAAAAACATCTCAGTCCAATATCAACAAAAAATAAAAGCAATTGTTTTCTCTTTTATTTGTAGACTATCTTTCGACAGACCCTGACTGTTAGATTCAGGCACACGTGCTGAGGGCGTCCTGAGCTCAGCACCCTTTCCTTAGCAGGACACCTCTGTCAAGGCCCGTCAAGCTCTCCGTCCTCCTCCACAGGGCCGGCCACAGATGGGGCTGGCACGGGGTTCTGCACGATGGTTCACTTACCTCACAAGCAAGGTGGGGTTCAAGAAGCCAGATGACTCTCCATGACAGTGACTACTCCTGAAGCTTTCTTAGATGTGAATGAATCTGTGGACTCCTTTTTTTCCAACCACCATACACAATAAAAGAGTGAAATGCTGTTTGACTCCTTAGCATTTGTGGGTTCATCAGGAGAACACGGATGACAACTTTGGCTTACGTCTTAGGTCATCAGGGCCACCCTCACAGACAGGGAAGGAAGAAGTGGGAGTTTGTATAGCAGAGTGGCTGAAGTAAATGGCACAAAGACACAAAGGAATGAAGAGGAAAAAGGCGTTTCGGAGGAGCTCTGCTTTGGCAAGGGGTGGAATACAGTCCAGGCCACCAGTGTGGCTAGGGGAGCCAGCACCCTGATCCAGGATTTGGCCCTATCAGGGGCTTCACCGGGCTGTGCTATCACCACAGCATTCACCAGCAGTGAACAGTTGGGGTGGGGTCTACCCTGAGAGCATTCACTGTTTGTCTATTTATGCACTCATTCTGCCACTACTCGTGGCCCACAGAAATTAGCTGGGAAAAAAATAAAATAAAATTCAAACTCATTGGCTGTTCTGGATAAATCCATGCACAGGGTGGACATTAAGTTCATGTACAATTTACTATGTTAAAGTATTTTAAATCGCGCATGAACTTGATGTCCACCCTGTGTGTGTTTTCCCGGGGCCTTTGGTTTTTAACCTTGCTGCTGTGGTTCTTGCCCTGCGAAGACTCAACCTGCTTTTCCAACATGATGACAGTGGGGTTGAGGATGCAAATAATGAAAACCAGGCAACCTCAGCTGCCTGTGCGTGTGAAGATGTAATATCCAGTCTCTGATTGGTTTAATGAATCTGGTCTGCTGATGACTCTGAAGAAAAACATATTCCCTAGCACACAGGACAGTCAGGTTTTCATTACCTCCTACAAGCTGGCCACCTGCTGGGTGATGCTGAGCCCACCTGGAGAACTCCTCAGTGAAGAAAGGAGGTTTAAATGGCCTGACACCATTTTTGTCAGCTGAAACTCTAGAAAAAACATTCAGCACATAGCCCCATCCTCAAACTAGGTGACCCCAGCTCCCTCCCACCCCTCCCAGAAAGGCCCCTGGCCAGTAGGGGACCAGCTCCAGTCTCCTGCTTTCCTTTTATTCCTCCCACTGAAATAGCCCTATGTGACCATATTTCAACACACTCAAAGCACAAATAGCATCTACTCTAAAATGAAAGTCAACTTCCTAATTTTCTGTGGAGAAGTGTGTGCTTTTGTAATCAGAAAAAAAAAAAGGCATTAGATTATAATGCAAAAATAACCTGAACACTCCCTGATCAATCAGACCTGACCAGAACCTATTACTTCAGTAAGGAACACAAATGTCCTCTCTAGGAATCTTACATTAGCTCTCATTTTTTTTTTTGCCAATTAGCATCATCAACCAGATCTCTGGTGTGTCATGTGCTGGGGACAATTGGATCGATGTCCGTGGGAGGAGAGCTGCCCACAGGTCAGCTGAGCAGCCAGCAGCCCAGGCTGTCATCAAAGGAAACATTGTGGGTTTTCCCTGTTGGGTGGTCAGGCTTTCAGTGGTGACCGAGCTTCCCACACCTTCAAAGTATTGGTGACTCACTGGCCCCTCCAGTTCTACTGATAGGAGTCATCAGGCCTCCAGCACTGGTCATGTGATTTATCTGTGCAGTTTCTTCAGATAGAATGAGACTTCTCAAGCTTAGCAAGCCCTAGAAGGTGGCACAGAACCACCACGACAGTGATATTTTCCCTTTAGGGGAGAGTAGGGTTTTTAAAAATCATTGTGGTCTGAATCAACCTTCTTTTCACTATATGGAAAGGATAGATCCCTCCATATATCCAGACTTACAGGGCTGTCTTACGGTGACAGTGTCCCCCGTGCCAGACCCGGCACTACCATGTGACTCTGACAACCTACCCGAGGGACCCCTGTCTTCATGTGGATCAACAGGTGAGGAAATGGAGCCTTTGAGAAGTTAAGTGGCCAACCAGTGATGAGCTGGTGAACCAGCACACAGAAAATAAAATCAAAATAAGATAACCCTGCAGGGCAGTGTTTGTGGACTTCTGTGGTGTCATACTCCCTTCCTGCCGGTTTCAGGTGCCAACAGCTTAACACTGGCTCACAAAAGTCACACATACTCAACTCTCTGCTCTCCCAAGCTGACAAAGCCAGGATGGCCCTGGCAGAGGCATGAGGATAGTTCTGAATAATCCCTGGGCCACACCACACTGCCCTTTATGTAAGTATACTCAAGTTCAGTGAGGACAAGGCCAAGATTTAGGGCAACTCCCCACTGGATGAACAAACGAAGGCTTAGAGATTCACTAATTCATACAACAAATGTCCATCCTGTTCTGCATGTTCATTGCATAGCCAAGGCCAATAGGGTCTTATTTCCTATGAAAAGATTTTGTTTCATGGCAGAGTGATGGACAGTCCCCAGCCAGGTGGCTTTCATGCACGGGGGAACAGAGGGCACCCACTAGGAAGCATTTTCTCCTCACTCGGTACCTTCCCCACCTTCCAGCACACCACTCGTTCTTCCCTGCCTCACCTTGAGGGTGTCATCTCGCAGTGTCTACAGCTTGTCCCTCCCCTGACTACCAGTTCTTTGACTTCTTTGACAGAACTCAGGATATCTACCCTCTGAGCACCCAGCTCTACATCATGCACAAGCACAAGCTCAAAAAATGCTTATGGACTGATCAGATGAGTTATGTATAATCATCTCAACAAGTGCACTTCCAGTTTTGAGGTGGCCCAGACAGTATGTGATGGTCTCAGTTTCCAGCTAAGAAATACCACACACAGATGAACCTCCTTCATTGTAAGCAGAGGCAGATGGCAGTGTAAGGAGATAGAGAGCCTGAGTAGAAGTGACTTCACCAGGCAAGTCCGCTGTCCAGGCTGGGCTTGGGGCACTGAGGTCCTTCCCTGGAGGCTGCCTGGCATGGCCATAGTTGGTCCCCAGCTTAGATCCAAAGTATTCTTCATTGCAAGAGCAGGAAGTAGCCTTCTGGAATTTGGGACAAAGCTGGTACAAGATCCTCTGCCAACGCAAGACCTCCTGAGCCTGGTGTCAAGGTGGGAGATGCTAAAAGCACAAGAGCCTGCGGCTGGTCTCCTCCCGGCCCTGGGGGAGCTCCACTGCGGGTGCAGGAGAGCCTGGGGAAAGTGGGGCAAAGGAATCACAAACCCTGATGTTGACTCAAGCCCTGAGGTGTCTTAGTCTCTGCAGCAGAGCCCAGGGTGGCTGTGTGTTGTGGGGCTGATCCGTTTTATACGCTGTCCTCTAGAAGACTACGTTCTTTCTCCTGCTCAAGTGACAAGGCTGAACCCATTAGTTCTGGTGGCAGCAGCCAGAGCGGGAGTCAAAAGTGCAGAGCTGAGAGCATGGGTCCAAGGGCTTGTCTCCACGAGACGCTGTGATCGGGGGAAGGTTGGCGAAGCCCACACACCAGGCAGACTCCGTTCTGCCAGACAGCACCCGGCCTCAGATTCGGTAACACTTACTTCTCCCCAGTGTGGAATTCACCTTCTAACCCAGCAGACAGAAGTGTGAGGAAGGCGGGTGTGAGGTTTGCCATTTGCACTGAGTCTCTTGGGAATTTAGCAATTGGAATGGAGAAAGTGATGTTGGAGCCTCTTCCTTGGAGAAGAGTTAGTGACTTGGGACAAAGCAGAGCATTTCTTTTTTTTTCTATTTATTCTATTCAAAGTTGTCAGTTCACCCTGATCCCAATAGAGAACCAGACTGGATGAGAAGACTTTTCAGATCAGGTGGGAAGGAAAACACAGAGGGATGCAGTCAGTTCTCATGAGCCCGACCCTTTCTCAAGCTCGTCAGCCTGCCTGCTTCTGTCAGCAAAACCGACAGGGCATGGGATGGCCAGCTGGGTGTTTGCTTCTGGAAGCTTCTAGTCCTTTCTGGAGACCTCATGAAGTTCTGCCTAAGCTCCTGTTACTCCACCTCGCCTTCCATCAGCACCTCACTTCTAGTCTATTTTATACCCTCCCCCCTTTAACTTAAAAGAGCAAGTTCGGAAAAGAACATGTCGCTTGCTACCAATCTGGATTCCCTTAATTAATTTACGACTCTTCATTACTAAGGACAAAATATAACTCCCTGACACAGATCCCGGGCCTAAAGCTTTGTCAGTGGCAAGCTTCACATCCCGGACCGGTGACGGTGGTGTTCTCCTTCTGGTTCCGTGACCGTGTGTTTCTAATGTGCGCTCTGGGGAGAGAGCAGCCCTGTGGTTCAGAAGGGGCTGGTCTGGTGAGAATGCTGAGATCTCCTGCGCTGGGAAGAACCATTCAGCAGCGTCCCCTCAGGCTCCTCTTCCACCTGCTGTTCTATTTCACAGTCCACTTACATCCTATTGCAATCGATAGACACATCAGCATGTTCCCTGCAACCAGGCACGCTGGCAATCCAGGAGGTGGGCTCCCCGAGGTCCCGGCGTGGCGAATTAGGCGGAGGGCCAGCGGGTCCCCATCCAGGAGCGCTCTCCGTCTCATTAGTTTCTCCCTGCACAGCACAATGCATGGTCATCTAGGTTACAGCAATCAGGGCAGAATTGCTTGCGTTGTGCTGGGAGATGTACCAGATTTCAGAAACTCAAGACAGCGTTGTCTGTGAACTGTGGCATTTTAAAGCAGGACTAATGCAGAGACGGGAAGTAGGTTTATCCAGCTTGGAGATTTCACTTTTCGTTCCTTTGTTCTGAAGGGGAAGCTGAGAAATGCGTCTGGGTGTCAGCCTCAGATCATCAAAAATCCCAAGGAAGCTCTTCTCTTGGCTGAACAGCAAAACATAACATGCTCCAGGAATAAGTAGAGAATGTATTTTGCTCTGGTATAAATCCTAGTAGGGGCTTTAAAAGTCAAATAGGATTTGAGAGCCAAGAAATCTTTTTATCTTGTAAAGTTAACAAACTGGGCCTGAGACTAAAATGTTGACATGCTCACGGTGTCTGGGTGTGTGTAGATGGATAAGGGATAAATTGGTTCACAAGGCTATTATTTATCCTACCATCCATTCAATTTTCAGTAGATTGTTCATTTTCTTAATTGGAGGAAAGTTGAGAACCAATGGGCAGGTGGGCTGAGCGCTCACGAGCACAGCAAGTGAATTCTGCGAATACCTCAGCTGGACTCAGCACACAGAGAACATACTAACTTCCCACCCCTGTGCTGGGTGTGAGACTGGGGTTCCCACTTTATGAGTTGTGCCGAGAAGGGCACACAGGCACTTACACACGGGATTTCAGTGTGTTGAGAAATATGATGGGGTGTGCACAAAGGGCTCTGTCACCCCTTCTACTGGTGTGGAGAGTGAGAGAGTCTCTGGGTAAAGCGAGCCCTAATGTGAGTTTTATTTTTATCCACAAAGGTCCTCGGTCATGGGCTGGAATGGTTGCTATCTGGAGTGGCCTTGTGGCCTTTCCTACTGGTGGCAGATGAGCTCAGCACCCCATAGTCTCAGCCAGGGGCGTGGGGCTGGGCGTGGAGGCTTCTGGAACTGAATTTTAATCGGCCATGAGCTCTTAGGCCTGGGCTGGGGAAAGAGTTCTGGAGAAAACTGTGGGGAGGAGTAGGAACCACTGTGAGGGTGGGGGAGGCACCACATCCGGGTAAGAGCCTGCTGTGCTCCGGTGAGCCTGTCTTCTTCCAGACCAGAGCTGCCAACCTTGGGGGATACAAGTGAATGCTCTAAGGCCTAAAGGGCCCCAGCAACACAGAGGCGTGGAGCCGAGGCCCACGGTGGGCTATGAATACTTATATATATTTATTATTATTATTATTATTATTTATTGCAGTTTGGCCAGGGCCATGTTCGATCCCACCACCCTCGGTATATGGGGCTGGCGCCCCACTCTCTGAGCCACAGATGCCGCCTATCTAAGGCATCTTATCTAAGGCAGCTTATCTAAGAGCTGCCTTGGGCCACACATTAAATACACAAACACCAACAAAAGCTGATGAGAAAAAAAAGGTCTGTGCACAATGTCTGTGATATCCAACCACAGATGAGGCTTCCCAGCAGCTGCAGGCTGCGGTCGGACACTCCAGAGTGCCTCCGAGCTTTAGTAAGACATGCCTCATGGGGCAGGGACGCAAGTCCTCCCCTGCCAGCTGGGCCTGCCTTCCTCCTACCTTCCCTCAGATAGGACTCCTGCAGCCACCAGGCTGTGGCTGATGTAGACAACACTGGGAAGTGGCTGCCAGGGTCCAGACATGCACCTCTTAGTTATCAGGAGTAGCCAGAAAGCCCAAGGCCTGTTTTCCATGCCCCTCTCCATCGGTCTTCAGATCCAGCTCCGTGTCCCGTGGGATGTCTGTTTGTCTGGGTGGTGGTCACGTGAGACCCATCTGCTCCTGCCCTGGGATTGTTGGGTTTGTTCAGGGTTGTGCCCCTCCCCAGCCAGCCCACCACCTGGTGAACCCAGGCCTATGCTCAGGGGTAAGTAGTACCCCCAGTCACAGGGTTGGGTCAGGAACAGCCAGGACTCAGGACATGTTTTCTGGGGCACTTGGGAGAGATTGTCGAGATTGTCTCTGCTCTTCAGAGTGAGCCACGTGGCAGTGGCTTCATCTGCATAGGTCAGGATTTCCTTCTTTTTTTTAAGACATTATCCTCATCCCTTCATAAGCTGCTGGATGAGCAGGTTGCACCACACGTTGGCTGAGAACACGGGAGGGTGCAGAGTTCTCTGAGATCCTGATTTCAATTTTTTCAGATAAAAACTCAGAAGCGGGGTTGCTGGGCACAGGGCAGTTCCCCGCTGAGTGAAATAAACCAGTCATAGAAAGGCAGATACTGCACAGGATCTAACAGAGGCAGAGAGGAGATGCTGATTCCAGGGCCAGGGGAGGGGTGCAGCGACTTGTGATAGGAGACGGGCCAGGCCTGCACTATGTCCAGGGTGGGGATGGGACTGCCAATGGGACTCCAGATTGGGGGATGTCAGCACCTCCTTCTGAGTACGTGGAGGCCACCCGGGGACAGTCTGGAATGGGGTTCAGGTAAGTTGGGTGGCAACACCTCAAACGAAGCTCAGTCAGGCAAAAATGAGTAAGTTCCAGGGATCTGCTGTCCAGCGTGCAGTTCACCACACTGAGGTGCTCTCAAAACTGCAAAGAGGGTAATTCTCATGTGCAGTGGTCTCTCCACCCCCCAAACAAAACAAGGAATAACAACAACACAGAGCCCCAAGGGGCATGAGAAAACTTTTGGAGATGACAGATCTATTTATTACCTTGACTTTGGCAATAGCTCCATGGGTGTGTCCATGTGGCCAAATCATCAAACTGTATATATTGAATATGTGCTGAGATTTTTTTTTTTTTTGAAGGAAAAATGGGAGGGAGGGTGGAAGTGAGAGAGGTAAACCTCAGGAATGGATGCCCATCCTCCCTGGGGACACCACACAGGAGCAAGGGCCTAAAAAGACCCACCCTCTACACAGGTGAGACCCCAATGGAGGCCCAGCTGGGGTGAGGGGCAGGCCCAGCTGGGCCAATAGATCCCACTTAATTGTTTGAACTGGCTTGATGAACTCTTTGCTCCTTGCCCCCAAAGGATCCTTATGAAAGGAAGTCACCTTTTCCCCACTCAGCCGGAGGGAGCTTTATTTGAGGAGTTGCCAGCCAGACTTGTAAACCCCTTCCTGGGCCAGTCTCCCCAGTTCAGCCTCCACATTTCCCACAGGAGGTACAAACACACACAGCCTCGACCACCCTCTGTGCAGTCCCATCACCCCCCACTGTGCAGCTCAGGCCCAGTTCTTCTTTCAGAGTCCCTCTGAGTTTGTCCCCCACCTCTGTAGAGCCACCTGCCACCACCCTGCTTCCCCCAGGCTCTACCCACCCTGAAGGCTGGGGTTGAACAGTCTGGGGATCATTCAGGATTCAGGCTTTCTTTGGAATCCCCTCCCCACTCTTCCCCTTGGAAGGTCACCAACCTCAGGATTCCCAGCCCGAGGCTGTTGCCTGGACAGGGAAAATGCAGCACCAAAGCCAGCACAGTAGGAATTGGTCTCCCTACCTCTTAGCCTCCCTAACTCCTATTAGGAAGCAGACTTAGATGCCACCTCTGCAGGTGGGCTGGATGCATGCAGGCCTGGCATTCATGGTGTGCATCTTCCTGAGGACCAAGCCCTTGTTCTTCTTACCATTCCATGCGGTTTCCTAATAACAACTGCCTGGCTTGGCTCTCAGAGTAATAAGGACAAAAGGAAAATGCTGAAAGTATGTATGTGTGTGTGTTAAGAAAGTCTTACACATCAGTGGGTATTCAAAACTCCCATCACAGACTTAATTGTTGTCTTTCTCAAAATGTCAGTATATTAGCCACATTGTTAAACTTACCCATTTCTGTTGTAGTAAGGAAAAAGGTGATACATTAAATCTAACAAAGGAACGGCGTGGGCACTTTTCCAATTTATATACAGACAACTATGTGGTTGGGTTGAAAACAGGTCTATCCCACAGTTCTGACACCCCCAACAAGCAGTAAGGGCATGCCATGCTAGCAAGTGACCTTTGCACCCCAAAATGTGACAACAATGATGCCAGTCAGAAGTCTGTTAAAAAAGTGCCAGCTCTTAGCCAAGAAAACAAAAGGGCATAAACCGTGCATTGCTTAACACACAGACTACATGTTAAAAATTTAATATCTACTATGTAACCCTCCTTCCGTCATTACACAGTGAGAGCTGCTAAGTGATATAAAAATAGTAAAGGCAGTCAATAGCGATTGATTAATTTCAATAGCATAAATAATGGCTATAATTGCAACTGAAAAAGAAATGCTTTCCACTTTGATTAATCTGACCCTCTGGGCCACCATTAACATAGGTGCATTAAAATGCTAATCAGGAAATAAATGCAGAGAGATGGACACAACTGGCCTGGTCTGCCTGGTCTCCCAAGCAATGCCCCGGCTCTCCCAGGCAACTTCCATCTTTTGCGCTACAACCTGAGACATTTCATTTGCAAACCTGCCGCTCCCTAGAAGCTATCACCCTGGAGAAGCATCCCAGCTGCTGCTTTGAACATCCCCCTTGACAATTTTAGAGCAGTGTGTGACCATCAGCAGCTCTGTGAGTTGGCTTCGTGACTAGATCATTAGCCCCATTTTACAGATTACTGGGTAGACGCTCCAAAGGTAGGTGGGAGGCAGTAATCCAAGCAAACATGTTCCTCCACATTCTCATTCCAGCTGTGTCTCTGACCCACTACCGAAGGCCTCCCAGGTCACCATCCCTGTTGACGTGCCCTGCTCTTCCTTCTTCCTGTGCTGCCCTCTGGGCTCCTGGCCACTCACTGCCCCCGCTCACCCTCTCCCTAGCCCTGCTTATCATACTCAAGCCTATAGAGACGCTGCTTCTGCTCAGCCATTGAGATCTCTGCAGTCCTACCTTCCTTTTCATGTTACAGTTGGCAGATCTTAAAGTCTAAGTGACGGGGACAGTCTAGGGGAACAACTGAGGAGGCAAGCCTTTCTGATTGCTTGTGGTCATTCTGTCTCTGCTCTGGCGAGAGCTGAACAGATGTGCAAAGTCCCGTGAAAGAGAGAGAGGGAAGCAGGAGAAATGCGTGTGGGGCCCATTTCCACCTGAGTGCCTCCTACCTGCCCTTTCTGGCTGCCCCACAAAGCCTGTTTTGAGAGCCTTCTGTCACCAGGCATTGACAGTGGTACTCAATGCCCCCTCTAAGTCCTATGTTAAAGATAGATCTCCCAGTGAGAACATTCTGGACCTGAGCAGGGGAGGGAGGCAATGGAAAAGAAAAAGGCAGGGTTCTATCTTGAGCATGGAGGACGAGACTGGCCAGTTGGGCTGACCAACAGCCAGGACAGAGTCTCACTCTGTCTCCCTGGGTAGAGTGCCATGGCATTATAAGCTCACAGCATCTTCAAACTCTTCTGCTCAAGCACTCCCCTTGCCTCAGTCTCCCGAGTAGCTGGGACTACAGGTGCCTGCCTCAGCACCTGGCTAGTTTTTTCTATTTTTAGTAGAGATGGGTCCTTGCTCTTGCTCAGGCTGTTCTTGAACTTCTGAGCTCAGGCAATCCACCTGCCTCAGCCTCTCAGAGTGCCAGGATGACAGGCATGAGCTCCTGCACCCAGCCCTTTTCCAGGATTTTAAAACACTGTCTGTGTAGAGGAGTGATCAAAATGAGGTGTTCAGTCCTTTTCTGGGAATTCATGCCTGGTTTGTCCTCTTTTGAGTTCCAGACTATTGGGAAATGTGCGGCTTCTTAATCTGCACACAGATTAAGAAGCCGCACATTAAAGATTAAAGCCTGGGTTGATTTTTTAAAAGATGCAGAGGCCACTTGAAAGAAGAAAAGACCCTTTACCTAGACGATTTTCCTTACATCTGTTCAGTAGTGCTATTTTGTAGTGTTAAATAAAACGAAAGTACACAGGGCCATTGGCTGGGACTGAGCTACTGTGTAAGGCCCAACAGACCAGACCAAGATGGGGTCACTCAAGGCTGTAGCTCCTCCCACCGCACCTTCGCAGAAATCAGGAGGGAAAAAGCCAAATCCCCAAACAGGCCAGGTTTCCCCAGCATGATGAGGATATCCACTGTGCATTAACCTTTACAAAAAAGTGACTCTGAAACCACCAATCCACTTTTTATTTTCCCTTTCTGCTTTCCTCAGCCCTTTTCTGTCAATAGGACCAACCTCCTCTGCTCATTTCCTTGGAACGCTCATTCTATTTTATAGAATGATGTGTTGCCATAAAAGCCAATTAAGATGTTTGAACTAAATTTGTTGTAATTTTGTCTTTTGACAGTAATGCTGTGTCAATGTCTAAGCAAGTCTAACTTTTTATCAACAGTCATTGAAAATGTCTTTTTGATCAGTTGTTCAAAATTCAGCACCTTAAGCATTCTGGTAGCAAGCGTCCCCTCAATTGATGCTGATCACGCAGAGGTGATCAGTTTGTGACAATGTTGCAAAAGGCAGGACCCTGGAGAGGGCTGTGCCCACCATACCCACCCCCCCACCCCCACCCCCCGTCCCTATGCCACTTCTCTTCCCATGCTGGAGAGACTTTGGCATACTTCTGTGCTTTAAGTTTTAGACCTAAATTAAATTGGTTTTGTTTACTTTTTTAAGCAATAAATTCTCAAAGTCTGAATTATGTGTCTGTCTCCCGCCTTCTCAGCCCGTGTCTGCGCGTCCTCCCATGCCCATGTCTGTCTCCCACCTTCCCAGCCCGTGTCTGCGCGTCCTCCCATGCCTGTGCTCACTTCTCCTCATTGTCCTGCTCCCTTCATTTCCCTCCTTTACTGTTCTCTTCTGTCACCCTGATCACGATGTAGATGTGATATTCATTTCAACTTTTAAATTTTATATATTCCTCTTAAGTTATGGAAACAGATGGAATACTTTTATTCCTTTCTGTGTCTTAAAAAAATCACACCCCACCCATGACCCCATTACCAAGCTACATGGACAATGATGAGTTGGGGGCCCTGATTCTCGACCGGCTTCTCCACCAGGAACATTTGTTAAGTACATCACGTCTGCACTAGAAAAGGCTTAAGAGTCTTTCAGAGGACGTCATCTCCACAAAGAAGGGAGTAGATGTAAGGAGGGAAAGGCCAGCGTGTGTGAGATGTTTTCACTTGGAGTTTCAGCACCGCTAGGAGCCCAGAGCACCATTCACAGAGCCAGCTCGGGGAGCCTGTGTCTGGGCCTGCGTGACTGGAAAATGCACGTTAGTCACTTGCTTTTCCATTAAGCCAAGTTCTACTCCGCACAGTTCTCAGGTTACTTTGTTGAGAACTGGCAGCAGCTGGAAAAACTAGATGAAAATGGGCATCTCTTCCTTCGTACTTAACTCTGCAAATGTTCTCAGACGCTACAATGAAACATTGTGCACTTAACCTCCATATCCAAGAAATACTGACCACCCCAGAGAAAGGTATACTGACCACTCCCAGAGAGGAATACTGACCACCCCCAGAAAGGGATGCTGACCACTCCCAGACAGGTATACTGACCACCCCCAGAGAAAGGTATATTGACCACCCCTATAGAGGTATACTGCCCACCCCTAGAGAGGTATACTGACCACCTCCAAACAGAAGTATACTGCCCACCCCCAGAGAGGTATACTGACCACCCCCAGAGAGGAATACTGACCACCCCCAGAGAAAGGTATACTGACCACTCCCAGACAGGTATACTGACCACCCCCAGAGAAAGGTATACTGACCATCCCCAAACAGAAGTATACTGACCACCCCAGAGAGGTATACTGACCATCCCCAAACAGAGGTATACTGATCACCCAAGAGAGGTATACTGACCACCCGCAGAGAGGTATACTGACAACCCCCAGAGAGGAATACTGACCATCCCAGAGAAAGATATGCTGACCACTCCCAGAGAGGTATGATGACCACCCCCAGGGAGGTATACTGACCACCCCAGAGAAAGGTATGCTGACTACTCCCAGAGAGGTATGCTGACCACCCCCAGAGAGGTATACTGACCACCCCAGAGAAAGGTATGCTGACCACCCCAGAGAAAGGTATGCTGACCACTCCCAGAGTGGTATACTGACCCCCCAGAAAGGTATACTGACCACCCCCAGAGGTATACTGACCACCCTCACAGAGATGTATACTGACCCCCTAGAGAGGTATGCTGACCACTCCCAGAGAGGTATACTGACCACCCTCAGAGGTATACTGACCACCTTCACAGAGATATATACTGACCCCCTAGAGAGGTATGCTGACCACCCCAGAGAGGTATATTGACCATCACCATCACTCACTTCTGCTGTGAGTCTGGAGCAAATCAGCTCAATGACTATTATGATGTCCTGTTTGGAGAAAGACAAATTACACAGTGACTCTGGCAGAGAGCAATGATCATGGAAATGTTTTCAAAGACTGAAGTTATATCCAGAGATTTGTATGCAGTATTTCTACTGATAAATGAAAACTTAAAGAAAAAGTACAGTTAGTCTATCTTGTTAAATAAGACATAAGGACAGATTTTTCTGGTCAAAAATGAAAACAGAGAAAGACCACTTTTTGGTAATTGGATAATACTATATATACTTTTTCTAAAGAGGCAGAATTTTAAGTATGTCAGAATATGTAATTCATCTTCAATTTAAAATGACTTGAAATCATTTCCTTGCAGGAAGGGGTGATTTTTCTCTGTCCTGCCCAATGGGTGGGGAGGCTGCCCCTAGCATCTCCTATTATAATATGCAGAAAAAGAGCTGGACGATTTTCTGCTGCACGGGCTGAATTCTCACTAACCATGAGAAAATGCCTATAGTATCAATGTGAGGTTTTTTCCTTGCCATCAAGCCAACAAAAGATAATTTTGTACAATCACACATATCTGTGCCTTAGATTTAATGTGTCAAATTGCAGTAATTTTTTAGCAAAGTGAAAAATATTCACTGTTCAAAAATAACATGTGGCACAGGTTTTTTCACCCTTTCCTTTCTAGGCAATCACTAAACTTCACAAACAGCCAGCAGTGAAGAGTTTCCTTCCCAGTCTCCTGTCAGATTTTTTCTCTTTAAAGCACTTTCAACTAGCAGGAAATATGACAACATACACTGCATTTAAATTCAAGCCAAGAGAAAACTTAGATTGTGTGTTTCATTCTGCCCAGGGCTAAGGAAAATACCTTAGCAAATAAATATGCCTTCCATAAACAGGGCACTTTTCCTTTCTTTCCCAATATTTTATCATCTTCAGAAAGTGAAAATTTTCTCCTGAAGTTATAATCTATTAAAAATAAATAGGACAGGATATCTTCAAAGGGAAATCATTCTAGTGAAAAGATACTCAATTCTTTACCACTGCAGTTGCCCCTACCCGCCGACTGGTGCCAGTTCGTGGCCTCTAGGAACAGGACTGCCCAGCAGGAGGTGAGGGGCAGGTGAACCAGCAGAGCTTCATCTGTCTCTACAGCTGCTCCCATCACCCAGGTCGCCGCCTGAGCTCCACTTCCTGTCAGGTCAGTGGGGGCGGTAGATTCTCATAGGAGCGCAAACCCTTCTGTAACTGCGTGTGTGAGGCATCTAGGCTGAGCTCCTTAGGAGAATCTAATATTTGATGAGCTGCAGTAGAGCTGAGACAGCAATGCTGGTGCTGGGAGTGTCTAGTCCAGGAAAACAAGCTCAGGGTTCCTGCTTATTATTCTGCATTATGGTGAGTTGTAAAAATATTTCATTGTATATTACAATAAGAATAGAAATGAGGTTTGCAATAAATAGAATGTGCTTGAATTACCCTGAATCCCACCCCCACCCCCACATTGGTGGAAAAATTGCCTTCCATAAAACCACTCCCTAGTGCCAAAAATGTTGGGAACTGCTGCTTTAGAGTACAGCATTGCTTTGAGGCATCCTCGAGCACAAGAGTCCCACCCCAGCCCCACTCTCGTTCCAGAAGCCCTAAAGCCAGGTATCCCAGGCAATCCCACATTTCACACATGAAAAACAGTTTCCACTGGTCACCTCCACTCGCCTCGGCAAGGAATTATGACCGAAGGAATTGAGGTAAGAATTCCAAGTTATCTCCATGGCCACTGAGAAGTGTTACCCTTGAAGGACATAGTCAGCTCCACTCAAGGAAGTGAACAGGGTGGTAGAAGCCATCTGTGTGGCCGGTGGTGGAAAGGTGGAGGAGCCGACACCTACCGAACACGGGGTGAACGCTCTCACTCAGCTCTTGAGGAGTCTTTCCTAGACCAGAGTACCCCAAACTCTACAGACTCTGACTCCACAGGTCTGGGTGGAGTGTGATGATTTTCATTTATGGAAAGCTCCCAGGTGACACCAGTGCTGCTGGTTCTTGGACCACTCTTTGAGGAACAAGGCTGTAGCAACATGAGTGCTGCAGGGCACTCCCCAGAGTGTGGTCTACTGAGGAGCCGCTTCAGCGTCAGCTGAGAGCTGGTTGGAAGGCAGACTGAGCTCGGCCTACACATGTCAAATCATGGTCTCTGGGTGTAGGGCCAGCAAGCTAGGTCTACTGACCAATCCAGGGGAGTCTCATACATGATCCATTTCGAGAAACTTCTCTAGAGCTCGGCCACTCAGAGTGTGGTCCACAGAAGGGTCATATCTCTGTCTCGGGGTCAGCTCTGGACATCTCATTATTCCGTGAGATGATGACAATCCAGGAATTCAAGAGGGGGACACACCTTAAACCTGGGGGGCAGCTGCCTGCATCCTAGAGAAGGTATTCTTCCCCCACACCACTCAGAACTGAGCATCCCTGCTGGGCAAATCCAGGCCCCAGAGGGTCGCCTCTCTGCTGGGCCACACCCTCCCATCCAGAGACAGCCCCCCAAAGTACCCACCATTCAGGTAACCAGTCACAGAGCCTTTCCCTCTGATGGCTTCTCATCTGTATTTGATTAGAAAAGTAATGTACAGAGGGTGCCAAAAATGTATACAACATTGTAAGGAAGGATAAAGCTGTATTAAAATTGTAATACTCAATATATACTAATAATGTTTGCTATCTTGTATCTCTTGTAATTGCAGAAGTGAAATATGACTTGAGAATTAACGGTTTTTTTCCTTTATTAAACTGTGTATCATTTTTTGGTGCCCTTTTGTATATCTATTGTGGGAAATTAAAGTGTAAAGAAAAGCAGTCCCCCATAATTCCTACCAGCAAGAGAGAACCATTATTTACATGTATACTTCCAGTCTTTTTTCCATGTGTTATTACAATTCCACTTTTTTTCCAATTTGATATTGTTTTAGGTTTTAAAAGTACACCATAAGCATAATTTTAATTCCTATACTCAACTGAAATAGCATAAATTAATAAACTTTATTAATTAGAAAGCAAATGTCTACTGTTAGACATTTGAGGTATTTAAAAATTTAAAAATCCTTTCTATACTTGCAAAGAAGATCTTTATACTCATTTCTTATTTCCTTGGGACGGAGACCTACAACTGTAATGACAGTGATTCGTATGCTAAATGGTTTTAATATTTGTAAGGGTTTTGTTATCTATTGCCACGTTTGTTTCCAGAAAGTTTTAAATATTTGAAGCTCTTACTTGTACATCAGGATGAGTAACTCCCCTTACCTTCACTATCTGTGAATATTATTGGTTTTGGAATATTTTGCTCATGTGTTAACAAATTGTATGCTGTTGCTTTCACGTTTCCCTGTGTGGCGATGAGCACGTGTTCATCTGCACAGCTGGTCCCAGCAGGAGCAGAGCTTGCAGGAGCCAGGCCTCCTCTGGCAACTTGACATATTTCCATGTCTGTTCCTGAAATCAACCCCCTTCCCCCTCTGGGCCCCCAGTGGCCATATCCGTTCTTTTTCTGTGGGGTCCCCTACATCCTTCAGGGCAGGCCCTTTGGCAGCCTCAGCCAACCGCAGGCCAGACGGACCCATGTCCCTGGTCACAGGTAACTCCTTCTCCGGCCCCGGCTGGCTCTTTGTTGGCCCGGTCTCTGCATCCCACCTCTGACCCAGCAAGGATTTTGTCCTTTCAGATGAGTGTCAGCAGGACCTCTGACAATCCCGTAACCTACGTGGTATGTGCTGCCAGTGTGCACAGATGAGGAAAAAGATGCCTGGGCTGTGCAAGACGTGCTGAAGGGAAGGGGCTTGACTTCAGCTCGCACTGCCTGCCAGGCACCCGACTCAGTGTCCACTGGGCAACTCTGTAAGGCGGCCCAGGCAGCAGGCTCTCTCTGCGGCTTCCACATGAAGCCTCTCACTAGACGGGAGGAGGACAAGCACCTCCCCTCTCCGGGGGCCTGCAGCCTGGCTCTACAGGAGCCCTTCCTGCTAATCTTCACCTGTGAATACCTCTCACCTGGAAGTGGGTATGGAGCCAAGCACCTTCTTTTAGAGTGAGGAATTTACCAAACCAGACCCTCAGACCTGCTGCGTGTGTCCTTCTAACGCTAGACTTCCTGACACTGCCTCTGAACGTCCCCATCCCCTCAGCCTTTGCTGGTGGCCTAGGAGCTGGGGCAGAAGCAGCTGCCCTGCGTGACTGTGCAGGTGTCTGTGAAGGGGCTTAGCCGCAGCACCAGGAGGTGGGGCCACTGGCTGGGAAGAAGGACAACTGGTGAGGAGAATCCACTTGTCCTGGAGTAACAACTGGAAAAATGGAGAAGTCACGGGCCATCGGGCCTCAACGACAGTCTCCTAGGAGAGAAATTCAATATCAGCACTGCTTGCTGGTGTTAGAGATCATTAGAAATAAGCAGAGATGACAGTCACTGTCCCTAAACCCTGCTGTTGTCATACCTTGCTCTGAGAGATGAGAGGATGTCACAGGGCGAGACCTCTTCTGCTGCCACTGAGATGTAAAAACATGAACAGAAAATTAGTAGGGTTATGCTTGGTTCTGTAAATTTACTTTCTCAATGAATCACCATGCTGTTTATAACCACCCCCCAAAGTAATATCCTTCAGCAGCAGCCTCACTTGTCTTCTGCAGGCTGCAGCAGGGGCAGGGCTGTGGGCTCCAGGGTGACAGAGGAGGGAGGAGGAGCTTCCCAGGGCCAGCGGGGAACTCACCTTCCCTGAGCCACTTGCCGGTTTGCTTGTTTCAGCTTCCTTGCTCAAATGACATTGGGCTTTGTGTGGCTGTAGGAAAGACATCTCTCTACAAGCTTCCTTAGCACCAGGCATAAACAGCTCACTCAGGCAGCCATGTGCATGACACACAAGTTCATATCCACAGCAGCTGCCCAGAACAATCCACTTCATGGGCAGAGTCTAAACACAAAACACAGCAACTCTGAATGGGAGTTGGTAACTGGGTTGATTGTTTTGGTCACTGTGCGTAAATTTCCTTCTTTATAGGAAGCAACTTTCAATCAAATAAAAAAGATTTGAACCAACTAATAGAAGTGTATTTAAATCCTCTTACTGGCCGAGTCAGACCTGGACAGATAGATTCCTGTAAGTGTGAATTTCCCAAACAAACCACTTTTCTTGGAAAGGGAACAGTGGTCTAACAGGTAACAGGTTTCACTGAAAGGAGGATTCCTTGCAGTTATGTTGCCATTTTTTTCAACAGTCTTATTTCTGTTTTTATATTGTCAAATTTATGCTTGATAATTCTAATTATTTTGAATCAACCTATAATTCTTCTTGCCAAAGAACAGCATTAAGTGAAATACAGATTTATAGCAGAACATAGTAACATGAACCAGGGTGAAAGATTTGAAGATCACCAAGCCATTGAAACCAGCATCTCTGGAGTGTTTCAGTTGTGTGCAGAGGTGTTGGGTGAACTTTTAGGAAAAGCAAAGAGCCAGGATTAGGAGGCCAGGATGACCAGTCCCTCTGTCCTGAGAGGGTGGGTCCAAATCATCCATGTCAGGGTAGCTCCTGAGAGTTGTAACCTGCAGAAAACCAGCAAGTGGGTACTGAGAAAGGAAGGGGGTGCCCTGAACTAACAGCAAAGCTCTGCATGGTGGCAGGTACCATGTGTCCCCCACAAGCAGAGGGAGGAATATTATAGGTTTCTCCCATGACTGAAAAGACCAAAAGTTCACCCAGCTTTTTGTTTGATATGGAGCCTAATTTCACCTGTGCAACATGGGTGTTTCAACTGCCGAAAGACCGAAGGAACGGGGTGACAAGATACCACCACATCAGAAGTGATGTGCATTTCTACCTTGGTCAAATTTCATTCCAAGTCCCAGAGGACCTAAGACAAAATGACTTTGAATTGTTGAGACCTCTGAATAAGGTCTGAAGACTCCAACCAGTCCTATCGTCTCTCTGGAGCCCTGGAGCAGGAAAGGGACCATTTTTGGTCCCTAGGCCAACACCATCCCCACAGAGGGATTCACTGCACTCTTTTTTGGGAAGTGGGGTTTATTGTTTTTTCTTTGCTCACTGAAAGTAGAAAATACCAATGCTTGCCTTTTCACCTGGGAGCAGCTGTGGGAGCCAGTTCTGGTCAGTGGGATGATGGGGGAGGCTAGATGGGAAACTTTGATTTCCTTTGGAAGGATAATGTCTCCCTCCCATCCTCCAACCCTGCATGTACCTTGGGTAGCCACCTTGAGAACATGAGGTCACAGATATGAAGATGAAAAGAAAGCTAAGCTGGGAGGCCGAGGCCAGTGGTCAGCCTGAGCTCCCAGGTTCGAGACCAGCCTGAGCCATAGTGAGACTTAGCTAGGGCTTGTGGTGGGCGCCTGTAGTCCCAAATACTCGGGAGGCTGAGGAAAGAGAATCACCTGACCCCAAGAGTTGGAAGTTGCTGTGAGGCTGTGAGTTATGATGCCACAGGACTCTACCAAGGGTGACAAAGTGAGACTCTGGCTCAAAAATAAATAAATAAATACATAAAGACAGAAAGAAAACTAAGGATGACACAGTCTGGAGAAAGAAAGAGCCTGGGGTCTCAGAGATACCGTTGAGCAGTTGAACCCGCACTAAAGCTTCCTGTTTCTAATTTTCTTGTTAATAATGAGAATAAATTCCTCTGTAACCAGCTTTTAATTGGAAATTCTATTATTTTTGGCTAAACACATCTGTCTAATTCAGTTATTAATTTTCTTGGAATGAGGCCTTTGTACATGCACGTGTGTGTTCTACACAGAGAAGATGAAGAAAGAAACCAAGCCAATAATTTTTGAAAATTTTTAACTTTAATTATTATGGATACATATTAGTTATATATCTTTATAGGGTACACATGATGTTTTGATACAGGCATACAATGTGAATTAATCAAATCAGGGTAATTGGGGTATCCAGCACCTCAGGCATGCATCGTTTGTTTGTGTTGGGAGCACTTTAGTTCTAATCTTCAGTTATTTTAAAGTGTGCCCTAATTTATAGACATTGTGTTGTACTATCAAATATTGTTCGTTCTGTCTAACTATCTAACTATACTTTTGCATCCATTAACCACCCCCACTCTTTCCCCACCCTGACCACCTTCCCAGCCTCTGTTAACCATCTTTCTACTTGGTTTCTATGAGGTCAATTGTGTTAATATTTAGCTCCCACGTGTGAGTTAGGGAACTCGGGAGATTTGTCTTCTTGTGCTTGGCTTATTCCCCGTAACACTATGTTCTCCATTTCCATCCATGTTGTTACAAATGGCAGGATTTTGTTCTTTTTTGTAGCTACATAATATCCCATTGTGTGTATGTAGCATCTTTCTTTATTCATCCGTTGATGGACACGTAGGTTGATTCCCTATCTTGACTATTGTGAATAGGGCTACAGTGAACATGGGGGTGCAGATATCTCTTTGATGTACTGATTTCATTTTCTTAGGATATAGATAATTCTAAGTCAATAATCTTGATTATATTGAAGGGATAGAGGGAAATCAAAAGTGGAAGGGGAACATAAAACAAAAATTCAGATGAATTAAAAGTAAAATTTACTTAAAAACTTTAAAAGAAAATAAAAGGTCATACATCATATACATATATATATACAGCAGAACCTCTGTCAGTTGACCAGTCAAGGGACTGTAACAGAGGTGGTCAACATAAAGAACTAGGCCAACTGTACTGATATGTACACGTGGTGCATGGCTGGTGGGAAAATGAGGTCAACTTAAGTAGGTGGTCAATGTAGGGAGGTGGTCAACTATGGAGGTTCTGCTGTTCTACCATAGAACCTCCACAGTTAACTCTAAACATTTGTAAATAATTGTTTAGCTAATGTAGTTTGATACTTGCAAAAAAATGAAAATCTCTAAAGCCATTAACAAATGTTGATATCTATATACATACTGGTAAAGGACTGTATGTGTATTTACATATATACATTTACATATACATATAAAATGTATAAGTAAATATATTAGGACTGTTTTTATATCTAAGTACAGGAAAGTAGCTTGGTTGGCTGGTTTGGTGGATGTGTGCCAAAAATGACAATGGGGTTATCTTGGTTTTGGGTTATTCCCCCCATAGGTTGTTATTCCACCCAAATATTCTAGTTTTTCTGCATTGGCTTCTATTACCTCTATAATACTGGGAAATTAGGAAAAAAATTCAGCATGACCTCCAGGAGAGAGGCTGCTCCTCCAGTTGGGGTCAGGGGTCAGAACAGTTCCGGGGGCAGGGGAGTAGTCTGAGGAGGAGCTGTTGGCACTAGAGTCCTGGTTTTCCTGACACTCCATCATATAGGTGAGTGGCAAGGGCCCCTGCGGAGACCCCCTCTCGGCCCAGTACCACCCACTAGGGACGATGATGGGACTAATCAGTTTTTAAAAATTGCCTGATAAAATTCTGTTAGTTCCTTAGAGGTCTGCAGGATGTAAATTTGGGGTGTTATTACATTATTATGGTTCTCTCATCCTGACTGGGGCTGCAAAATCAAGACTATTAAATATTATGGGCCTTACATTCTATTTTTACTATCAGAGTATTGGATAATAAATTTAAATGGGAGAGACTGACAGTAAGATGACCTCTTTCCTACCAATTGTAGCAGCTGAGAATTCAGCTCTAGTCTTTGAGAACTTTGTATCTTATTTGAAGGGGGAAAATGACTTAGAAATTTAGATTCATCTATAAGGGTTTCAGCAAAGGTGATAAAAATAGCCTGTCTATGGCTCTGATCCCTCCTTGGGAAATTTCATTGACTGAAACGTGGTGGCAACCAGTCCTCGGTGAAGTGGAATATTTTTTCCTTGTCTCTTTCTGTTGGATCTAAGCACACATCTATCTTTTTCTTATCTATTTCAAAACATGATTTTAAAATATTGAAGTAACATTTCTTTCCCATTAAAGATGCTCCTTTCAAATGAAAACCTGAGGTTTTCTTCTCCCCCAGTTTTAATCTGTAATTTTGCAGGTTAGTTGTCTCATTTGCAGATTCTAGAAAGTGCCTTTTATTCTTCTCTAAGTGTTAAAGCAATTTAGATTAATGGGCTTCAGACTCTTTGATACCCATTTTTAAGGCATTTCAAAATCTGTAGAAGATGCTACCCTTTCATATGTGGTAAGTAAAAATCTTGGCAGATGAAAGACTTTCTTCTTTTTTTTCTTTTTTTGTTTTTGCACAAAAGAAATCTTTGGAGCTGCAGAAATGCTGCAGAGGTGAGAGGAAAAATCTTCACGGTGCAGGTTTCTTCTCTTCCCCACTTTGGATACCCCGCCTGCAGCAGCTGCTTGCAAAACATGGGAAGGATGCTGGACGAGGCCGGCTCCACAGACAGAGGGCAAAGGAAGACCAGGCTGGCCCTCGTCGTGACCCACTCCTGCTCTGCACCTAATGGTCGCCACTTTTGCTCCTGAAACCAAATGTTTCCTGAGCCTCATAGTCTATCTCTTGCTTCATCCATCAGCTTCTGGCTCCTCTGAGGACTAATCTTCCCTGATAAAGACAGGGATGCAGGCCCTGGTGGGTGAGCTGACTCTTAGAACCCTGCGTGCTGCCAACAGCATGTGGGGCAGGGCCTTTGTGGCCCAGACTCTGGGCTGGGAGCCAAAAGCCAGAAGCACTGCATGCAGGAGCGCTGGGGGCATCAGCTGCCTGGCTCTCCTCTTTGAGGACCCTTGAAGGAAGGATATGGGGGCCTCCCTAGGCTGCGGCCCAGCCCAGGGGTATGTGTGTGTCTGTGCCTGTGTTTGTGTCCTTTGTCTGCCTGGAAGAAAGGATGGTGATTAAGAACGAGGAGAAAAAGCAGGGAAGAAGTCACTGGTGTTCTCCTATACTTGGCTACAGACTCGACCTTTTTCTTTCCTTTGACTGAGGCAAACAGCAGGATACGGGTGAATGACAGCTGGGTGACTACATGAGAGGACCCCTCCCTGCCAAACACCCAAGGAGAGCTCCATTTAAGGGGGAGTAAGAGACTGTATTTGGGAGGTTGTCTTCTGAGGGGGCCATGTTAACTGCCCTCAGCTTAGGACCTGTGACATCATCCTCTGCCAGCTTCATGGTGGCTGTGATCAGAATCCTGAGATTCCAGAGTCAGAAAAGTTCACTCCAGAGGTTCCTGATATTAATACCACCAGGGACACAGTTTATTGATTTTCCCTTCAAGGACATCACATTTTGAAAGATTTGTTTATCAGATTACACACAGCTATGTTAGAACTGAAGGAATGTCCCCAAATCTCGCCTAAGTGGAAATTAATTGCAATGCATTTAATTTTGCTGGAAAGTTCTTGAATTTAAAAAATCAAGCATGTTTGGGTATGGTGGCTCACATCTGTAATCATTGTACTGTAGAAGGCCAAGAGGGGATGATCGCTTGAGGCAGGAGTTTGAGACCAGCCTGTGCAACATAACAAGGCCCCATCTCTACAAAAAAAAATTAGCTGGGTGTCGTGGTGTGGGCCTGTAGTCCCAGCCACTTGGGAGGATGAGGTGGGAGAATTGTTTGAGCCCAGGTCTTTGAAAAGGTTACAGTGGTCTATGGTTGCACCACTGCACTCCAGCCTATGTAACAGAGTGAGACCCTGTCTGTCAGCCCTTTTTGAGGAATCAAATATAGGATGAACTTTATTCAACCAACAACTGAATGGAAAAACCTCAACAAAAGGACTTCTAGTTAGTGCTTAAAAGTGAGAATAAATTTCTGTTATTTTAAGCCACTTTGTGATACTTTGTTATGGGAGCCCTAGGAAAGTAATACAATAATTCATAATCTATAAATGTGTATCTTTTAAAAAGTATCAAAGTAGTCAAATTACTAGCTAACTTACAGTAGAAAAAATGAGGGGGTAGGAAACACAAATATATAAACTAGCAAGGGGACAGTAACTTGAGAAAAGAATTTAACAATCATGAGCTCATTTTACTGGTTTCTCTGCAAATTTATCTGAAAGTTTAGTTGAAATGGATAATTTCCTATAGAAATACAGTTTATCAAAATTGATTCCATGGGAGGCAGAAAACACATAGAAACAAAAAACACTAATTTTTGTAGTAGAAAAAAGATAATTGTCAAGGAATTCTTACACACAAAAAAGAACCAGACCCATATGATTTCATGGGATAATTCTAGCAAACCCTCAATGCTTCTCAAATCCTTCTAGATCATTAATAAGGAAGGAAGACAGCTAATTCATTTTATGAAGCAAGGGTAACATTGATACCTAAATCTGATTTTAAAAACTCAAAAAAGAGAAAATAACAGGCAAATGTCATTTATAAACACTGATGCAAATTTTGTAGATAACATGTTATTACAAATATTATTCCAAATTAAGACAATTACATCCAAGTGGGGTTATTCTAGGAATGTGAGTTAGGTTAGTAGGAAACACATTAATGTAATATACATATTCATAGATCTAGGGAGAAAACTCATATAAACATTAACAGATGTTATAAAGCTCTTCAATAAAATTCAATATCCATTCCTGATAAAACACCGAAGAACTTTGAATTTGCTGGTTGCTTTCTTAAAAATAAGAATTAGTCTTTAGTCCCAAAATTAGTATCTGAAAGAAGAAGTGCTAGAGGAATTTCCACTAAGATCAAGAACATTGCAAGGAAGCTCACTATATCCAGTACTTTTGTTGCATTGGCCAACAAAATTATACAAAGAAAATAAATTAAAGGCATATGAATTGAAAAGAAGCAAAACTATATCTATTTTCAGGTGATGTAACAGAATACCTGGAAAATTCTAGAGAATCAATAATAAAACTAACAATAAAAATTTGGTAAAGTAGTAGAATAAAAAGTAATGCACAGTAATAAACAGTCTTCATTAACTAGTTATAAGGTATAATGGTCGTGAAAACTGTATTTATAATGGGAACAAAGATGATAAAATACTCCAGAATAAACTTAAGAAATATACAAAACTTAAATGAGAAAAACTTCTAAAAACTCTGAACAGTACAAAGTTAGACTTACGTTGTACTTAAGACATCCCTTGTACTTGGACAGAACAACTCAGCAATATAAAAAAGTCAGTACTCCCTATTTTAATTTATAAATTTAACACAATACCAACAAGGTTTTAAAACTACTGTGAATTAATACTAAAGCTTCTATGGATAAATAAACAGAGATAGTCATAACATTAAAAACAGATATGAAGGATGCTACTAACCCTGTCAGACACCAGAACACACTACAAAGATTCTACACTCAAATCTGCCCTTCTGTTGCACGAACAGGTAGGAAGATGTGTGGACTAGAACAGACCAGAAATAGATCTGGGTAAATATGAGAATTCAGTATGTGATAAAGGAGGCATCTTAAATCACTGGGGCAAAGGCCAATGTTTTAGTAAGTGGTACTGAGATAAGTGGTTAATTAGCCATTTGGAAAATGATAAAAATAAGATCCTCACCTTGCATCACACACAAAGAGCAACTGAGTCAGGGGTCCAAATGTAAAAAATAGAACCACACAAGAACCAAAACAAACATGGATGGATTTCTCTACCACCTATAACCGGGATGAGGAAAAAGGTTGTATGACTCAAATCTAAGTGAAATAAAAGACTGATAATTTAAACTACATAAAAATAAAAAGAATGTTTGCCTATCAAAAGAAAATGAAGATCTGGGGAAAAATATTTGCAATACATATAATAGTAAAGGACTCATACTCCTAATGTATATACTCGAGAGAAAAATGGGCAAAGATGTGAACAGATACGATAATTCACAAAAATATATGAAAATATTTCTTAAACATGTGAAAAAGGGCTCGCCATCACTGTTAACAATTATCCAAACTAATTTGGATAATTGTACTATTTCTCACCTAGCAGGTCTGCAAAGGTACAGTTCTCTGGGGGCTGCTCTGGCCCTCACCCTGCCACGTAGGCCCCTCCAGAGGGCTGGTGACAATATAGCAACCTGCTACCAGCAGCCTGAAAAATGAGAGGAAGGCCAGGAGGGAGGCTGAGAGAGGAGATTATGGAGTAAAATATTAACTTTGGAGAAGCTGGGTTAAGGGTATATGAGAATCTTTTGTTCTATTCTTGTCATTTTACTATAAGTCCCAAATTTTGTCAAACTCTTGTGTTTTGTTTTGTTTTTTGAACAATGATTTGGGAGCTATGCAAGAGCTACTTCAGTGCCTCTGATGCCCGTTGGGTAGGCAGAGACACATGTAGGCTTGGGGTGAACCGAGAACTGCTCTGGCTTACTGCTCAGACATGCATGATTTTCTTGGTCTCTGGAGGACCAGGGATCTCAGACTGTGAGCCAAACTTAGTGCCCTTACTCTGCAGAAGACGGCAGGAGGAGGGCCTGTCCCCATCCTAGAGGGAGCCTTCCAGGCAGAGTGGCTGACTGCTGAAGCCTTAGAAGGGGTCGGGGAGGCGGAGCAAGATGGCGGAGGAGATGCACCCCTGAGTCAACTCTCCTGGTGATTTCAGGTGAGAGTGGGCTTATTGGATCCCTTCCGCGTGGCATCCTTGCACGGATAAGCAGCGCAGGGC
>CAUYQV010031237.1:0-29972 GCA_963574575.1 Galagoides demidoff | reverse complement strand
CAATATCAACTTGTACAACAGCATGATCATGAAACAGGGCTTTAAGATTAAAGCCAGTATCCAAAAATAAATGGGGGATTGAAGGACCCTCTTGAATATCCTTTGCCTTTCAGCCCCTCTTGCTCCTCCGGCCTCGCCCCCCCCCCCCAGGAATGTGAGGGACGTGCCGGACAAAGACTTAGAGACTTTCCAGAACCCCCCACCCCCCCCCCCAGGGACGCGAGGGATGTGCCAGGACGTGCCAGACTTAGAGACTTTCCAGAACCCCTCAGTTGCCCAACCGCAGCTTGCAAACCTTGCAAAATTTTCCAAACAGCCATAAAACAATTTCCTTTCCTCCTTCAGGCCCAACCGCCCTCACCTCAACTCCAACCCCTCCCTACGGTTTTTAGCTTTAAAATCAGACTGTAACAGCTGATCAAGGTCCTTCTCCCCAAGCGGCTGAGGGACCCTGACGCGTCAGCAATAAACTTGCCTCTTGCTTTTGCATCGACCTGAGCGTGGTGATTCTTCTTGGGGGCATCCATCCCTAAGACCCCTGCCTTGGGTCTAACACTATACCAGCATTTTCTTCCAATTTTCCTGTGAACAGAAGTGTCACTTAACTGAGGTGCATGTCCTTTCTATTCACTCCAAGAAAATAGAATGCTACTCTGGGAGAAGCAATTAGTATAACTGCTTTGACTACAGGTGCATCCTCCCCCCATCTCTCAGAAAGGACACCTGGACCACTAGCTGTTTTCTCCAGTAACCTCCACCCCAAGTCTGTTGAACTAGCTTAGGAAGCCTGCAGGCTGCCTTGTTACTAGAAGCTGGTTATGTGTGCTGTAGAAAGATTAAATTTATTTGGCATAAAACTAATAGCATAGGTTTGGACTTGGCCAGGCATGATGGCTTATCCCTGTAATCCTAGCATTCTGAGAGGCTAAAGGAGGAGGATTACTTGAGGTCAGTTTGAGATCAATGTAAGCAAGAGTGAGATCCTGCCTTTACAACAAATAGAAAAATTAGCCAGGCATGGTGGTGTGCTCCTGTATTCCCAGCTACTCAGGAGGCTGAGGCGGGAGGATGGCTTGGCCCCAGGGGGTTGAGGTTGCAGTGAGCTATGGCACAACTGTGCTCTAAATAGCACGACAGAGTAAGACCCTGTCTCAACATTAAATAAATAAATAAATAAAAAGCATAGGTTTGGACATAAACACTGTGTATTTGTGTAAGTCAAGGAAAAATAGACTATCAACCTTATGAATATTTAACCAAGAAATTTACAGCTGCTTATGGCCTATTATGAAAACCCATAAGAGTTTTGGCAAAGACCTGTAGAGAGACTCTGCAGCAAAGTGTTAAGAGTGAAGGCAGTGGGCCAGCTGGTCTGGGTCAGATCCTGGCTCCTCCAACCCACAGTCCAGGGCGGCAGGGTGAATTATTCAGGTTCTTTGTGCTTTGGCTTCCTCAAATGTACATGGAGATAATATTCTTAGTAACAATCTCACAACAAGTGGATTTTAAGAATGTTTGAAGTTAGTACCTGTTAAATCCCTGGTACTTGGGACACAAAGCGTGATTTATTTGCATAGGTATTTCTCAAGTAATCTGCATATGTCCCCTGAGACTGGGACTAGCTGAAGTAAAAATGAGAGATTAACCTCACAGCAGGAACATGGGTCAACTGGAAAATAGATTGAGGCTGGGAGCTGATGCCAGGGGTTTGCTATTAACTGCTCTGCAAATGAAGGCCAGAGCTAGTAATGGGATGGGAGATAACAAACTCCAGGGAAGTCCAACTTTTGGTCAAATGAGGAAATGCTGCCGGCATGGAAAAATTTGTTAACAGAGCTCACATGTCAGTCCAGTGCTACCAACACTATAGCCATTTCATGGCACATTCCCAGAATGAGGAGGGCTCCATCTACCCAGAAATAGGTTTTAAGCTATGAGTATCTGGTTTTATTATTAATATTAGAAAATATATGGCTGTAATTAAAAAGTTGGAAATCAGAAAAATAAGAAGAAGAGCCTCATATGTACTTCCATCACCTAAACGTTTTTGATATGTTTTGTTCTGGCCATCGCTGCCCTCTCCCTCCTCTATCCCTGCCCCTCCCCCACACCTCCCTTCTTTTTTTTTTTTTTTTTAAGTTCCTTTTCTACTTCTTTTTTTTCTCCTCCTCTTCTTTATGAAAAATCATTAATTGTCAACAGAAAAGAACCTAAACTCTGCAAAGTGATTTAAAGAGGTTTATTGTAAACCAAACGTGTGACTACAGCCTGGAGAGCCATGCCCAAGAAACTTGGAGTAAGTGGTCTCACCATGGGTGGGTTACACATTGGTTTTACACATTTTAGGGAGACAGAAATTACACCCAAAGTCAAAAATTAATACATGGAAGGCTTACATTGCTTTGGCCTAAAAAGGCAAGACATCTTGAAGCAGGGAATTATAGATTATAGGCGGGTGTAAAGATTCCTTGATTTGCAGTTGGTTAAGGAAATGTAGCTTTGTCTAAGGCTTGGAATATTTTAATTTAAGATGAGAAAATGTGTTAGTCAAAGACAAGCCACCAGATGTATGCCAAATATATACTGAGACTCAAGCAATCTGTTAAGTCAGTTAATGACCTGCAGGTGTGGTTTAACCTTTGCATTACGTGGCCTCAGTCCTGTTAATGATTTGTATTTTATTTTTATGAAGAATAACTCCATAAGGGACAGGATCCAACATAGACATGTCTGACCCCCCTTCTCCTCATGGCTTGCAATTCAGATTTAAGGTTTTGTTTTTTTTTAGCAGGGTGTTCTCCTTGGAGGGTCCATTCATTCACTGGAAGGGGTCTTGAGATTTTATTTTAATATCCATTATGTACTATAAAATTCACCCTTTTAATATTGTACGATTTAATACTATCTTTTAAAAATTCACATTTTGTACAACTACCACCACTTTCTAATTCCAAAACATTTCCATAACTACAAAAAGGAATCCTGTAATCATTGGTGGTCACTCCTCATCACCTTTTTCTCCAAGTCCTTGGCAACCATTAACCTCCTGTCTGTCTTTATGGATTTACCTATTCCAGACATTTCATACAGTATGTGGTCTTTTGTGTGTGGCTTCTTTCACTTAGTGTAATGTTTTCAAGGTTCATCCATACTGTAGCATGTATCAATATTTCACTTCATTCTTTTTTTTAAGACTGAATAATATTCCTTGTACAGATAATGGCAATGTTTAGGCTGTGATGGCTAATTTTCCTGTGAATGTTCCTGCACAGATTTCTAAGTGAACATAATTTTTAATTCTCTTGGTTACATCTAGTAATGAAATTGCAGGGTCATATGATACCTCCATGTTTAACACTGAAGAGCTGCTGAACTATTTTCAAAAGCATTGGGCCATTTTACATTCCCATCAGCAGTGTATGATTGTTCCCGTTTCTCTCCATCCTCACCACGAGTTGGTATTGTCTATCTTTCTTGCTGATGTCCTTTGAAGCACAAAAGTTTTAGATCTTAATGAAATTTTTCTTTGGATCTTGTGCCTCTGGTGTGTAGGAAAGTATATGAAATATCTATATATTTATATCTCGCTACATCTTATCAGCGTAGGGCATTCTTAGTCTTTTAGGTTTTTTTCTCATTTGAGGCAAAAATTGGATTTCATTGTGTTTACTTGCATTTGTCTATCAAATTTGCTACATAGACTACGTAGTTTGATAAAATGTCTTTGTAAAACTAAAAAGTCTGCCTTTATATTTGATATTCTATTTTATCATACATTTTCATGGCTTGGGTGCTTTCCTTTGTGTTTAATCAGTTAGAATGCTTAGCTAACTAATTGCCACGGCAATTGTTAGATAGCCCACAAATTTATGATACATTTTTAGAATAAGACAGTTGTAAAATTAGGATCTGCTTCTTGGCTATCCTAGTGTCAATAATCAATGACTGGATTATTGTAGTTTTTTTGGTGTATTTTTTTCCAATTCTCTTTCATTATTCTCCTTTAAAAACATTTCAGGGAATAAGATTTGTTTGTTTCTCTAGATAAATATTAACTTTCACAACCTAAATGACCTAGATTTCATCATCTTGTGGTATCAAAATAAGGATACCACATTCTCATTACTTTATTTATTGGGGCAGAGAATTGACAGATGTTATATCCTCCTTCACTTACCAGCTAACTTCATGCAAGGGATATAGAAATCTTTGTGGTAATTGCTTCAGAGTTATGATACCTTCTTGGCCTTTTGGCTAGGACTAAGTGAAGAGTTACAGACTCTTATTTTTTTCTGCATCTCTTGAGAGAGAAAAATTATGAAGAAGAAAAATCCTTATGAGTAGATCTCAGTATGAGAGTTTTCTGAGAATTTCTAATAATACCATTGTATTTTCTCACGGAACTTTGCTAGTATATTGATGTGTTTGTTTGCCCTATAATGAATTTTTTTAATTCTGTTCATTCATTAGATAAGTATAAAATAATTACCTAATAATGCTATTATTTATTAAACATCTGCTCCATACCAGACGTGAGCTAGATACTTTAGAACAGTGGTTCTCAACCTTCCTAATGCCGTGATATATTTTCATTGTTACAAAGGGGTCGCAACCCCAGGTTGAGAACTGCTGCTTTAGAATATATTATCTCCTTTAATCCCCACAACTCTGTGATGTATATGTATCATAATTCTGTTTTACAGTTCAGAAAACAAAGGCTTAGGATACTTCTAAAAAGCTATGTTTGCTGCTAATAAGCAGCAGAATAAGGATTCCAACTCAGACATTTATAAAGCTAACATTTTTTTTACAACACTAATTTCTAGCGATTATATACACTATAAATAATAATATGTATCTTTATTACACCATTTGCATTTTCAGGAACATAATTAAATAATAATGGCTACATCAAACATCCTTTGTGTATTCCTGATCTGATTAAGAATGCCATTTGTGTTTTACCATGAAATAAGCTGATAGCTAGTACTAAGAAAAATATTGTTTTTTATTACATTTCTTTAGCAATATTTTAAAAGTATTTAAAATAAAGTGATTACCATGTACACAACACCCAGCCTAAGACTTAAAACATTAACCACAAAAGATCTTTATGTCCCTTTCCTTGATTATATCATATATGGCTGCATCCACCCCCCCAAAAGGTAATCAATCACTTTTAGGAATTTGGGGCTTCAGGATAGCTATTTTCCCTCACCCCAGCCTTATTGAGATATAATTAATAAATAAAAATTGTATGCAGATGCTCCATAACCTGCAAAGGGATTAAGTCCTGATAAACTTGTTACAAGTCAGTCAAAACACATTGAATATACCTACCCTACTGAACATCGGAGTTCAGCATATGCCCACCTAAATGTGCTCACTTACATTGACCTGCAGCTGGGCAAATTCACCTGGCAGCGTAGTGCACTGAAGAGTGTCGTGCACTGCAGAGCGTCAGTTGCTTACCCTTGTGCTGACTGGGAGCTGTAGCTCCTTGCTGCCGCCCTGCATCATGGGAGAATATCTTATGGCATGTTGCTAGCCCAGGAAAAGATCAAAATTCAAAATTTGAAGTACACTCTCTACTGAATGCTTATTGTTTCTATACTGCAGTAAAGTTGAAGAAGTATAGTCAAACCCTAGGGAACAATCAGCATATTTTAAATGTACAAGCTGAGGTGTATTACTACAACTCTGGAACACATCCATCACCTTACAGGGTCACCGTTTTTGGTGTGTGATAAGCATGTTTGACATTTGCTATGAGAGCAGATCTTAAGGATAGTTATTTTCTATTAATGTATTAGTTAGGTTCATACACACACAAACCAAATGGCACTCTCAAGTTAGGATAATTCGAGGATAGTAATTCTTTATTATCTAAGAAGAGGACGTTTTATGAGATGTGGGTGAACCACTGCTGGAGTTGACAGCAGCAATGTTGTTCATTTTCAAGCCTAAAGGGAGGAGGAGAGGAAGCAGTTTCCATGATCAGGACGAAGAAAGAGTTGTAAAGAACTGCCTTCTGTGGGAGGAGCAGTGACATCTGTCATTGTCCATAGCACAGCTGGGTCAGTGACTCCTGGAGGAATAAATAACCCACCGTTTGGGAACTCCCTCCTTGGCCTCACAGTGGGCTCTCCTAATGCCAAACCCACCTCAAAGGTAGAAGGCAAGGAAGCCATTTACTGTGGTCCGTAAAGGTCATCCTCCTGAAGCAGAGAGCAGATAGACAAGACGAGAGAAAAGTGGAGGAGTGTGAGTGTGCAGGGACCAGTGGAAGTTACCTGGTGTGATCATGTCTAGTTTGTAAAGTGAACTTTTAAGAATGAAGAAGGAGTAATACATTTTATTTTTAACTTATACTGAGATAATACTATGTTTAAATTTCCTACCTGAAGGTGCCAAGTCTGGGCAGGGACAGTGCCTAGGTTGAGAGGTGCAGCTATGCAGCTGTACAGCTCTGAGACAGTCTTGGGAGATGTTAATCAATTAACTCTGCAAATATCTAGTCAATCCTACTATGAGCCAGACAGTGTTCTCAGCGTACTATTGATCCTGCAGTGAACAAAACATATACTTCATATATATAATATATAACATATATTATGTATTATGTATATACATATTTTATATATATATATAAAACATATAATATTTCTAGTGATAATAAGGGCTAGGAAGAAAAATAAGGAGGAGTAGAAGGCTGGTGAAGGACAGGAAAGTTGTGGGCCAGGAAGTCCTATTTGAGATAGCGTGGTCAGGGAGCCCTCACTAATGAAGTGGCATCGGAGTCCCCGGTGAAGCCAGGGTCTGAGCAGTGGTGATAACCAGGAGAGCTTTTAGGCAGATCCTCTAAATGAGTTATCAGTTTGTCAGGGGCAATGAGGGAAATAAAAGTACATAGTCATGAGGTGGAGGCTAGGGAGATAAGAAGACTTTAGGGGAGGTAAATATTTAAAATTTTTCAACTATTTCCTTGTTATACTTTCTCAAGATGACTTAGAAAATTGAAGTTTGACTGACATATATAAGTCTTTGACACTACTGGGAAAAATTCTAAAATGCAATTCATTTTTTCATGTAAGGGTCATTTTCACTTTAGTTTCTTCTATGGGCAGTTGTCTCAAAGTACATATAAGTTATATTAATTTAGTAGGGTAGAGAAAACTTTTAAAATATACTTTAAGGAAGCTGGGGAAGTGTATAGCTACAAGGACAGGGGTAAGTGCATGGCTTTGAATGCTGAGTGGAGAACACAGCTTTTATTTAGCGATTAATACAATGGCTGGCATTTGTTAAGATTAAACTATCCTTGAATATAGGGAAGAAGAAAGATAAAAACACTGAAGAATGGGAAAATTAAGTAACTTGACCAACCTCACCCAGCTATTAAGTGGGCTTGTGAGGATTCTGAACAAGGCATCTGTCTCCCAAGCTCAAGCCCACCTGCACTTTGCTGACAACCTTCCAACACCATGGCAAGAGCTCTTCACTAGGGTCTTGGCTCCCTCCAGTTGATCTTTCCCATGGCTCTTATAGTGATCTTTCTAAAATTAAGTTCTGATTTATTTACTCTCTTGCTCTGTCAGTTAGGGATTGCTTTTGGCTGCACGTAACAGAAAACCCAAATAACAGTGGCTTAATCATATAGAGGATCCTTTTCCTTACATCACAAGAAGTTGGAGAGCAGGTAGTGCTAGGCAGTATGGCTGTTCCATGGTTCATTGAGGAGCCAGGTTTCTTTTTCTGAGATAGCACCTCAAGCTGTCACCCTGGGCAGAGTGCCATGGTGTCACGGCTCGCAACAACCTCAAATTCTTGGGCTGAAGCGATTCTCTTGGCTCAGCCTCCCAAGTAGCTGGGATTACAGGCGCCCACCACAACACCTGCTATTTTTTGTTGCAGTTGCCGTTATTGTTTGGTGGGCTGGGGCTGGATTCAAACCTGTCCGCTCCAGTGTATGTGGCTGGCACCCTAGCCGCTTGAGCTACAGGCACTAGCCAGGAGCCAGGTTTCTTTTGTCTTCCTGCTCTGTCATCATGAGCACATGACTCTCTTCCCCAGGGTCCTAAAGTAGCTCTTGTTCCTCCAGGCATGGCAACCAAGATCCGAACAAGAGGGGGGAAGTTAAATGGAAAATGGTGCAAGTCCCTTGCATTTATTCCTCTTCGTTAGGAAAATACTAGTGATCCTGGAAACTCCACTCAGAGGCTTTTGCTTGCATCTTACCAGCCGGAATGATTGGAATCATGTGTACTGTATACCAGAGCTAAGTCTATAGCTACCTATAATTGCAAGGGACCTGGGAAACCATTATCTTTCACAGGCACATCACCCCTAATAAAATTAGAATGCTAACAATAAGGAAGAAGGAGAGAATGGATTTTATGCAGGCCACAGGAGTGCTTAAAATCCTTCATTGCCCCTTATTATCACACAATAAAATCCACATCTCTTTGTATGGCATCTAGGGCCCTTTGTGACCTACTCTGGCTGACCTATACCATTAAGTACCATTTTCCTTGGTCATAAATCACGAGCTACCTTGTGAATACCAAATTTTCCCATGCTTCTATATCTTTGCACATTCTGTGCTCTCATCCCTTTTGCTTCACATCATCATATTTTTTATTTCTTCCAAACATCTCATCTTTCTAGCCCACCTGGAAGATTGCTTGCTATTTGAAATTTGTTTTAACTCTTGCAAGCAGACCAGGTACTCCTTCCTGCACATTGCCATTGTACCTCAAACTCATCTCTATCATTCATTTAGTTATAGTGAAGTTGTGTGTGTGTGTGTATCCCTGACATGGTTGAAAGTTCATGGGTTCTTTAAGTGTAATATGAACAAGGAAATGGATTGTTCATCTTAAGCCATCTGATGACAGCAGATGTCATATCAAGCTTGACCTAAGTGACTAAAGCATTTTGTTTTAATTTTTCTTTGATTTGTGGCACTCTGTGTACCTGGACCTCACATTGCTATTTCAGTGATGCTTTTGAAAAGACATTTTTTTTGGCTCGGTGCCTATGGCTCAAGCGGCTAAGGTGTCAGCCACATACACCTAAGGTGGCGGATATGAATCCAGCCCGGGTACGCCAAACAACAATGATGGCTGCAACCAAAAAAATAGCCGGGTGTTGTGGCAGGCACCTGTGGTCCCAGCTACTTGGGAGGCAGAGGCAGGAGACTCACTTGAGCCTGGGAGTTGGAGGTAGCTGTGAGCTGTGATGCCAGGGCTCACAGCATATCCAGGGGGGACAGCTTGAGGCTCTGTCTTAAAAAAAAAAAAGAAAAGACATTTTTTGTTATTTATCTAAATTTGTTCCCATTCGGTTTTAGTTGTCGAAATGGATGAATACAAAGGACTTTCACTTCTAGAGCTGAATCCTCCTAACCCTTGGGATTCAGAGCCCAGATCTCCTGAAGATTTGGCTTTTGGAGAAGTGCAGGTAAGTAAACATAAAAATTATAATATTCTTAAAAACAAAAATGTAAACTAATACGTCCATTATATATTACCTTGACTACTCTTTGAGGAGGCTAGTTAAGGCATGTGATAAAGTCATTCTGAGCTCTTGAGCACATTCATTAAGGACTCCTAGAACTTGCCAGGGATTGTGAGGAAATATGTACAGGAAAAAAAATACAAAACTTTAGAGGAAATCTCAAAGGAGAATCATGCAAAACTATTGGAGGAAGTTTATAAATTACCCTTGATGCCATGCTAGCTGTCTATTTCTGCATGGTGCCCTAAGATCTTTTACAAACCTTCTTGTGAATTTTCCCAGCTCTAGAAGAGAATTTCCTCCAAAATAATCACTTCAATAGTTTGAGAGAGGCAAATAATCAAAATATATTGTTCTGTGTATGTAGGAAGCTTATGTATTTGGGGTAGTTACTTTTTAAAGGAAAGGAATGGGAATCCACCCAGAGTGGATATAATACACATTACTTTGATTCCTTGACCTCTCCTCACCCACTTAGTTGGCTTTTCACACTGGAATTTCTGCCACCTTATCTTGTTTCTTGAAACACTCCTTTCCTATGGATGTGCCAGGAGGTGCAATGAAGAATGGATTTGGAATTTCCTGTATGTGACTGTCTCTAGGTGATTATTTGTAGTTGTTCCCAGAAGATGTTGATATTCTAGAGGGATGATTATTTACCAGGTAATTTAGAAGGGAAAGGCTTGCAAGTTTGCTTAGCCAGTTTCCAGACCAGTCTGCATGGCTTTATCAACCTGTCAAACTAACAAGTTCCATTTGTACTCCTATTAACAGCCACACCTGCATTTCAATCCCTAAATGGGTGTCGTAATATCTGTAACTGCCTTACTTTATAAATTGCTTTGAAGGACTGGTCACAAAAGACATTCTTCAGTGTACACCAAAAATATGTGTTTAGGAGCTAATTAAATACAGTAAAACTAGGTAAATCAATTTGTTTGACACCTAAAATCAACCATGAGTACAGTGCAGTGGCTCACGCATTCTAGCACTGTGGGAGGCTGAGGCAGGAGATCCTTTGAGCTCACGAGTTTGAGACCAGCCTGAGCAACAGCAAGAACCAACTCCCACCCCCGCACCGTCACCCTGCTTCCCCATCTCTACTAAAAAGAAAAAAATGAGCTGGGTGTTGTGGCAGGCTCTTATAGACCTACCTACTCTGGAGGCTAAGGCAGGAGGATCCCTTGAACCCAGGAAGTTTGAGGTTACTGTGAGCTAGGCTGACGCCACTGTATTCTACCCAAAGTGAGAGAATGAGACTTTGTTTCAAAATAAAAATAAAAAAAATGAAACCAACCATGAGAATTTTTCTTCTGATAAAGCCATGACCTGTGTGACCTGTACCAGGAATTGTGTAAAGGCTCCTCTTGAGTTGTATTGAGTCCAAGATCTTTTGCTAGACCATATGTAGGAGGAAATTTCTCCAACCTGAGTTGATAGCTAAGCAGGCCAAACCTTTAAGTTCACTGCTGCTGACCAGTACTGATTTGATAAAAGAAATCTCACTCTCTTTTAACAGGTAACATATCTCACTCATGCCTGCATGGACCTCAAACTGGGAGACAAGAGAATGGTGTTTGACCCTTGGTTAATCGGCCCTGCTTTTGCCCGAGGATGGTGGTTGCTACATGAGCCTCCATCTGATTGGCTGGAGAGGCTGTGCCATGCAGACCTAATTTACATCAGTCACATGCATTCAGACCACCTGAGGTAATGAAGCCCCGAGCACTCCACTCTTAAGAATGATGTAGGAAAGGCTCACTTTGGAGTAGGTTCAGTTGAGATGATGAAAAGAGAGCTAATAAAGACAAATACTTACATCTGCTTAGCAACTTTATCCTTTTAAAATTGTTCGCACACTTTACACCAGGTGTCCTCAAACTACAGCCTGAGGGCCACATGCAGCCCGCCTAGGACATTTACCCGGCCCACTGGGTGGTTTTGCCACTGCTGCCTGTCCTGCTTAGCAGCTGACTCATCCCGGGGCCCACAGTCCAGCCTTCCAACGGTCTGAGGGACAGTGAACTGGCCCCCTGTTTGAAAAGTTTGAGGACCCCTGCTTACACCATTGAAAATAAGGAAGGAGCTCCTGTGGAAAGGAGGAGGTGGTTAATAACCTACTTCTCATTTCTCACCCTGAGGCCACTTGGTACAAGTCTAGGCTTAATAGTAATCAAAATTGATTTCCATTTTTAGTTCAACATTTATGGTATTAATCAGTGAAAGGCACACATTTTCTATAAAGGGCTAGAGGGTAAGTATTTTAGGCTTTGCAAGCCATATGGCTGCTGTCACAATGAGTATGGTAGTACAAAAGCAGCCACAGTCCTAGATGAGACTGTATTCCAGTGAAACTTTATTTATGGAAATGACATGTGACTATCATGTACTTTTTCATCTATTACAAAATTGTATGGTCCTTTTACAACCATTTTAAAAAGTAAAAACCTTTAGCAAACCATCTTTAGTTTGTAAGGTTGTACAAAAACAAGCAGCAGGTTGGATTTGCCTCACACTCTATCATTTGTCAATGTTGTAACACCCGAACACTGAGTTCTCAGTATTTTAATCAACCTCACCCAGCACTTCACTGAAACCAGAGCAAGAGGATACTGATTATAGGAGCTGAAACTTCCCTGACCCAGACAATAGAAAAGGAGGGGAAAAGGCCAACTTTCACTTAAGAAACTACCTCTATTTACAAATGAGCTGAGTTATCAGAAGAGGGACTCTCTTATTTCTAATTCCTTTGCGTAATGATAGATTCATGTTTCCTCATCCTTGTTTTGAAGTCTGTATCACTTCTGATGGGTTGCCAATATAAACACAAGCAATGCCTACAATGTTCTAATGAAGCAATTTCATGACAGAAGTTACACATAAGACATACTTCAAATGAAATGTCCATGATGAGAGAGAATACGTTGGCTGCTTTTCTGTCCTAAAAAGTATGAGAACTCTAAGGCATGAACATGCTGGGTTTTTTTTTCTTAAGGAAATGGTTTAAAAATGTAATTAACTGATTTCATAACAAATTAACTATAACATAGTTCATAATTGATCACAACCCACTAGGGTATAGTGGTACTATATTAAAAAATCGACTTTACATTATACCTTTGTCCCCACACAAACTCCTAGAGCTAAATTTGCATGATTTCAGGATTCTAAGAGTCCTGTACTCATGTGTTGTGTGATAACAGTAATGTGTGGTATTAATTTTTTATAGCTTATATTGGGATTACTATATTATATACACGAAGTGATTGCTTTTTAGTATCTGTTATAAGATACAATTGCCCAAAGCCCTAACGAGCCCTAATGTTAGGGAAAGTAATAACATATAATGCCATTTAGTCAAGTTAGTCCCCAACCACTGGCCTGAAAACTCTTTAGTTTCAAGGGCTTGTTGGAGCAAAATTATCATGTATCAATACAGCAGTTTTTAACTATAATATCATTGATTGTGCAATGTGTTGCAGGTAGTTTATTAATTAAAAAGCTGCAGAAGCTTATAATTTTTGCTCCTCTAAATTGATTTCCTTTGGCTCCTACCTTTTGACTCTTGCCTAGTCAGCTAGTAAACATTGAGGTCATTACACCCCTTCCTCCCGTGTGACCTACAGTTATTTACTAAATGAAACTGGCCTGACTCGTAAAAAGAAGGGAAACGATGAACATACTTTAGTGAATAGTCTTTATTCAAAGAAATGTGATTTTATTATGTAAATAAAAAATAAGTATATAATAGATGTCATTACTAAAAGCCAGTAAGAATTGTCAGCAATTAAAACAAAAATCACAGAGCTATAAACATCCATTTTAGAGTAATTTAACCTAACTCCCAAAGTCCTTTAAAATATAAGATGCAGTTGTTGAACCCAGAGATAGAAAGCACATTCAAAGAATCCTTGATTTTTTTTTTTAATCTTTTATTTCTGGAGGAAAAAAAACCTATTGATTCCCCTTCTCCCTTCCCCTTCCCAATTCCCTACTCCTCCTCGCCTCACCCCCAGCTGCCAAATTCTACTTATTTGAATAGCTTTTAATACAGTCCTATTACTTGAATCAGTTATTAGTAAAGCCGATAACTGCTGATGGGCAGGTTTGGTTTATTTTTTATTATGATTGTATATCTTATTTCCCTTGACATTATACTTTATGTATAAGTCTGATTCTTAAACCAGATCACACATATATTAAATTTAGAAACTGTATGCTTAGAAGGTATACTAGGTTTATAATCAGAAGCCTGAAATTTGAGTACCAATTTGCTATTTGTTAGTTCTATATTTCTGAATATGCTTCCTCATCTACAAAAATCCCCCCACAACCCTTAGCGCTTTTTTGTAAGAATCAAATAACATGGTGTGTGAAAGTGCCCAGCCCAATGTATGAAATGCACTACATACCTAACTGTTTATTTATTATTCATCTTTTTATTGTATCCTATCTAAAAGTACAGTAATACTTTAATGTAATGAATGCATAATAAATAAATGTTGACTTATGTGTAGGCATTCAAAAATACTTCAATGACTGGGATCACTACGGTGTTAAATGTAGTTTTCCTCTATACTAAATTTTACTGTCTTGCCCAAGTGGTAACCCTGACTCTCCTTTAAAGATAAAGAATACATTTTGCATATCAAAGTGTAACTTGAAAAGGTTGAACAACTGATCTCATAAATGTTAGTGACCCACAGATTTTCTTGTCCTATACTATGTCCCAGTCCTCTGTTTAACTACTGATTGAGGAATGCGAGGAAATGGAGCTCATGGAAGTCTTCACCTGCCAGCAACCTCAGCAGCATGAGTTTTTCTGCTCTGTGCCTTCTCTTAGAACTACCGCTACTCAAAGCAGCATTGGTGAGAAATGGAACTTGCATACTTGGTTGATGTACACACCATGGATTATAGGGTATATAGGCAAAGATGAATCTCCTCGAAAACTGCCCTCACCATTATAGTGAGCAGAAGCTCTTCTCTGGGCTCTGAGCTGGGCCTGGTTTTCAATTCCCTCTTTCTCAGTTTATATGTTAGTGTAAGGAGCAGACTGACTCTCGTACTAGACGACCCTAATTTTTAACTTTTAACCTTTCTATCCTTCGAATGCTAGTTACCCTACACTGAAGAAACTTGCTGAGAGAAGACCAGATATTCCTATTTATGTTGGAGACACAGAAAGACCTGTATTTTGGAATCTGAATCAGAGTGGTGTCAAGTTGACTAATATCAATGTGGTGCCATTTGGAATATGGCAGCAGGTCAGGAATCTGTTTTCTTTCTACACTTTCCAGTTATGCTTTCTGGGGTGAATTTTAGGCAACGTAGTCACCTTAAGATAGAGAAAAAATGGGGCGGCACCTGTGGCTCAGTGAGTAGGTTGTCGGCCCCATATACTGAGGGTAGAGGGTTTGAACCCTGCCCCAGCCAAATGTCAACAAAAAAAAAAAAAAAAAAGAAAAAATGGCCAAAATGGTCTGTCCATGGCACTGTGTAAATACAACCTTTATTTGAACTTCAAATGTTGAGCAGACTGTCCTGGGTAAAGATGGGTTTCTTTCCTTTTACCGCTAGTTCAACTCTATAGCATAGGAAATAAATCCAGTTCTAAACAGAAGGATTTTTAAAAGTTTAAGGTCTAATTGACTAGTCTTTCTAAAACAGGAGATAACCTTTTCAATACTGAATTAAAAGCAAATTGACATACAGAGTTGTTGGTTTTACTGTTAAATTCCAGGTGGACAAAAATCTTCGATTCATGATCCTGATGGATGGTGTTCATCCAGAGATGGACACTTGTATTATCGTGGAATACAAAGGTACTCTTTCATCCTCATAAAAATGAAAAATATTCTTGGGAAGAAGGATAGTAATAGCTATGTGAAATTTCATCCTATGTTCATTTTCTTCTGTATTCATTTTGAGAGAATATATATCCCTGACTTTGAAAACTGAGCTATCTTTCAGACTGATAACAAATTACCATTGACATAGACTATGTACTGACAGGCGCAAAGCTTTTTTTCATAAGACAACAGATATTTTATATTTTTCCTATAGCAATTTCTTCAAGACTACACTTATTAAATAAATTTACTTTTGTTTCTTTTTACCCTGAAATATTATCATGTAATACAATCATACACTTCTGTGTTTCATATGAAAAGATGACCTTACTGTCCCGGCAGTCATTTGGATGTGAGCTTTGCATGGAATTTGCAAAAGGTGGAGGGATTTTTGTTTATCCGGTCACTCTTCCGTAATCCTTTGAGCCCAACATCTAAAGATGGTTGATTGAAGAAAACAATTCATTTATGATCAAGAGTGGAATGTAAGATACCCAGATGCCATAAGTCAAATGAAATGAATTTATTCACTTAAAAATTCAGAATATACTATCAAAGCCTTTAGATTTTGATATCTTACTCTCTTTGTTTTTCCTTGGACATACGCAATTCTTCTGTAAGCAGGTAAGTCAGACTATACAGACTTTTGTCAACTTGAGAATTCAAACTGTGGTGTTCAGGATTCCGCCTTTAATACGCATATCATTTTGTTTCTCTACAGGTCATAAAATACTCAACACAGTGGACTGCACCAGACCTAATGGGGGAAGGCTGCCTATGAAGGTGGATCTAATGATGAGTGATTTTGCTGGAGGAGCCTCAGGCTTTCCAATGACTTTCAGTGGTGGAAAATTTACTGGTAATGTTTTATATGAAAGTAATACCAATCATCAGGCATGGCACTTTGCTAAATGCTGTGAAAACAAATGCAAAGGTAATTGAGACATGGTCCCTCCCCACAAGAAGTTTACAATCTTATTGGGAAAATAGACTTGTAAACAGCAGATGATTATAAACTTAAGTTTCCAGCTCAAGAGGTAAGGATGGAGCATAAAGGAAACACTGAGATTAGGGAGCAACTCAGGAGGAGCCACAGAAAAGCATCATTGGATTCAGTGTGTAGAACATAGAACAGAGCAGGAAAGCTGGGAAGTTGGTTATCTAGGCTCCAGTGCTTTGGGATATGTGTACCTGGTATGGCCACATCCCCTTAGGCCTGTGAAATGGCTCACAGGGAGCAGCCAGAGGAGAGCTCTCTAGGTCCAAGGGTGAATCTGGGGTTGGCACAAGGCAAAGTGTGCATCTTCAATATGTGCTCAGTCTATGTCCAATTGGTAAATTAATATTTCTGGTAAGTGATCCTGTCTAACCGTGTGGTAGGAAATGCTCTACTTGCAGAATGAGGCTTACCTCTGTCCAGTTCCTTGCTTTCTTCTACAGGTCTATATTCATTGCCTCTTCGGGTGTATAACCATGTGGGAGACATGTAAAATATACTGAATAAAGTTTAATTAAAATAATCTCATTCTTGTTTGGGTGTATATGAGTGAGTATATGCACATGCATTTTTAAAAGGTTTTGGAATGTGCCAAAACGTTAATAGTGGTTATGTCTGGGTAATGAGTAACTTTTTTTCTGTGCCCTTGTTGGTATTTGTCTAAATTTTATAACAACAGTAATAGTAACAGCTCCCTGGCCCTGGGACCTGTATACTCTGAGTCTGGCTAATTCCTCAAGTTCATTTACTGCCGGTCTATCCAATGCTTGCTATAGATCAGCCCACATTGGTCCTTCTTTTTGTTTCTGAGATCCAAAATATTGGGTGCATAAGTGCCCTGAGTCTTTGCACTTGCTCTTTCCACTGCCTGGACTGCTCTTGGCTCTGATCTCCATGTGATGGGCAACTTTTCATTCATGTCTCAACTCAAATGCCATCTCTTCACTGACCATTCTAATGATGCCCTCCTTGCCACCCCACCCACTCTGTCTTCTCTTGCCCTATTTTATTTTCTTTGTAGCATATAACTCTTCACAATGACTTTATTTATTTACTTGTTCCTAATTTGCTTCTCCGACAAGAAGGAATACTCCATGAAAGAAGGGACTTGCTTTGTCTTGTTCACCACTTTATTCCCAGTGCTATAATCATGTCCAGTACATAGTAAGTGCACAGTAAATATTGGTTAAATGAATCAATGAGCAAATGAACAGTTCTTTCATTTACAGAGGAAGAAACAGATGGGAAGTGAGGGAGTTTCCTCAAGGCTGCAGGCCAGGAATCATGATTTTGATCTTCTGTCTGACTCTAGTGTCATACTCTAAATCACTGTGCATTGCCAGATGATGTTAAGCATGCTTTATTTTATGATCCTCTAAAATAATGAAGCCATTTTCATGTTAGCAAAGACTTGGTATGTCAACAATTAAAAACTTAAATAATTGGGGTGGCACCTATGGCTCAAAGGAGTAGGGCGCCAGCCCCATATGCCGGAGGTGGTGGGTTCAAACCCAGCCCTGGCCAAAAGCTGCAAGAAAAGAAAAAGACTTAAAAGGTGCTGCCTGTGTTTTCAGCTAGGATCTGAATGAATTGCCATATACAAGGAGAAAGCTCAGTGCCAGTACTATTGGGTGTCCTGGTAACCAGCTGAAATTTTCAAGATAAAGTGGGGAGAAATCCTCCACTAGTGACACAGAACTTAGCTCTATTTCTGCCTTAGCTGTCTATCAGTTTTATCCCTGGAAATAATTCTGATCTGCTAGAACATTTGTTTTCTGTGATTTCTGGGCCAAAGAAACACGCTAATCCAAATTCTGCCATTTCAGAGGAATGGAAAGCCCAATTCATTAAAACGGAAAGGAAGAAGCTCCTGAACTACAAGGCTCAGCTGGTGAAGGACCTGCAACCCCGAATTTATTGTCCCTTTGCTGGGTATTTTGTGGAGTCCCACCCATCAGACAAGTATGGATAGATACTTTGTACAAAATTTTTATGCATAAGTTAAAGTATGAGTGACTTTTCTGTGAATTCAATGTGACAGGAGAGAAAGAAAATGATTAATAGGAGTCTAGAACTTTTTGACAAGTTGCCAGAGAATAGAACATGAATAAAAGCCACACTTCGCAGCCAGAGTGAGTTCAGATAGGTATTCTCTGAAAGAATCCTGGAAAAGAGGAAAGAAACCGACATTATTATGTGTCACAAAGTGAACTGGGGCTTTTAACTAAGTTGTCTAAATTAATCCCCAATGGGACCATGAGGAAGGTGGGATTATGCCTTTTTTGCTAATGGGGACTTGAGTCTTTAGAAGTGTCAGTAAACTTAGAAAGGCTAAGGGACTTGGCCAAAGTCACCTTGTTTGAAATACAAATTGAAAAGTGAACCATGGTATGGTTAGTTCCAAAGTGCTTTTCTTTACTCCATACTACTGCATCCCAGAATAGTATTGCCATTATCAAATTAAAGTTATCTTCTCATATTTTGGGGTATCTTATGTCTTGAAGTAATATAACTTATGCAAATGATATAAATCATCACCAATTTCTGGAACTGTAGACAGAAATAAGAGACAGTGAATTCAGTGATTTTGTGCTCTTTGCCAATGCCCATTGGTTAATTCACTAAAGACCTACACTCTTAATTCCAATTCAAGATTTTCTTGAAACGAACGGAAAAAAAAAATGCTTGCCAAATATTCAGGAATCAAAGACAAAATCAGGCATAAACATAGTTTATGTTTTCTCATTGATAACACTAAGAATCCTCCCTAAGCACTCCCTAAGCTAACTTTGGGAGTTCACAGCCGGAGAGCTACATTGAGCTGGACCAGCCATGGTGGCCGAGTGGAAGACCAAGTTGTCCAAGAACCTGCTACACATGAAGTTCATGCAAGAGGTACTGGACTATGAAACCAACAATTAGAAGAGGAAGGAAAAAAAAATCAGTGGTGAAGAGCACTGATACTTGGACTTGCCAGCACCGACAGAGAAAGAGAATTTCATAATAGAAGAGCAGTTTCTTGTTATGTGAAGATCTTCTCTGTGGAGGAATGTCTTTTAGAGGATTTAATCCTGAGGTTGAGAAAGTAATTCTTCACACGAAGGCTGAGGACAAAGCAGAATTTGTTAAAGATGAAACAGAGGAAGTTGATGTGTCAGATGAAGAAATGGCTGGAAGATATGACACCTTTGTGGGGACAATTGGGAAAAAGTTTGCCAAGAAGAGAGACCATGCCAATTATGAAGAAGATGAAAGTGGAGATGTAACACTGACTAAAACAAAGATGTTCTTGAAGTCCCAAGATTAATAGGGATGCCTTAGGTCACAGTGGTTCTCAACCTTCCTAATGCCACGACCCTTTAATACAGTTCCTATGGGTCATCCCATGGGTGAGAACTGCTGCTGGAGATGGCTCAGGGATGGCTTGTGAATGTTAGCAGCATATTTTAGAACTCATCCTGATGGTGTCTCCATAGTTATTGATACTATCATGTCTGTTTGTAAAGAGATGTATAATTGAGGAAGCTATATTCAAATGTATAATTCTGAAACAGATGTGTGATGGACGTTATACATCCTTTGCTTAATGGCATTCATTGAGTAGATTTCTAGCACTTGATCTTCAAATGCACATTGGTACAGGGTTACTTCCTAAAGATTTGTTGACCTCAGATTTTTTTTATGTAGTTGTCCAGTCACTGACTTTGAATTGACTCATAAAAATTAATATCAATGTTTTTTAAAAAGTAACTTTGAAGCTATAATGAAAGGAAAACCATTGTATTAGTTTCTTTTCTTTCTCTTTCTCTTTTTTTTTTTTTTGGAGACAGAGTTTCACTTTGTCACCCTCGGTATAGTGCTATGGTGTCACAGCAACTTCAAACTCTTGGCCTTAAGTGATTCTCTTGCCTCAGCCTCCCGAATAGCTGGGACTATAGATGCCCACCACAACGCCTGTCTGTTTTTAGAGACGAGGTCTCTGACTCAAGTTCAGTTTGGTCTCTAACCTGTGACCTCAGGCCATCCACCTGCCTCAGCCTCCCAGAGTGCTGGGATTACAGGTGAGAGCTACCGCACCTGGCCTAGTATTAGTTTCCCATGGCCGTCATACAAAGGAGCAAAAATTGCCCGGCCCCAGCAGCCGTGGGCTAAGGAGGCGAGAGACTTCTCAAGCTGCCACCATGAACTGGGAGAAAGACTTTGCACCGCTCACGCCATTATGCGTGCACTGAATGACAAGCTGTACAAAAAGCAGAAGGTGGCAGCACTGGAGATTGAGAAATTCCCGGAAGCTGGTGCGGGAATTCGTGGCCCAGAACAATACCGTGCAGTTCAAGCGCGTGATCCAGACGCTGTCCCAGGAGTTCGCCCTGTCGCACTCAGCCCCCCACAGCTGGAAAGGGGTCCTCATCGGCCTGGCGGCCTGCTCCATCACCCTGGGCAAGGACTCAGGGCTGTACCTGAAGGTGCTGATCTAGCCGGTGCTGACCTGCTTCAACAACACGGACAGCAGGCTGTGCTACTACACCTGCTAGGTGCTCTACAATGTCAAGATGGCCCGTGGTGCTCTGCTGCCCCACCTCGACGTGCTCAGCAAGCTTGCTGCTGACCCAGACCCCAATGTAAAAAGTGGATCTGAGCTCCTGGACTGCCTCGACATGGTGACAGAGAGCAGCAGGTTTCACCTGGTGGGCTTCATCCCCTTGTTACGGGAGAGAATTTACTCCAACAGCCAGTTCATCATCTCCCGGGACACCTGCAGAGCAGGGAAAGACTGTTTCTACAAGGTCCCCTGCCCGCTGCCTAGTCCCAGAGGACTGGTGAGGAGAAGAGTTTCTCAGGCTGGCATGACCTCCCCTCTTTTTCTCCTCCCCTGGGTCAGATCCTGGTTCTGGAGTCTGTGCCAGACATCAACCTGCGGACCACTTGCTGGAGATCCTGGATGGATTATTCCAGATCTGGGCGACAACAGTAAAGAGATTCAGAAAATGTATGAGGTTGTTCTTGGAGAATTCTTGAAAGAAATTAAGAAGAACCCCTCTAGTTTTAAGTTTGCTGAGATGGCCAACATTCTGGTCATCCATTGCCAGACCACAGACAAACTAATCCATCTGACGGCCATTTACTAGATGTGGGAGTTCATCTAGCTGCCTGGCCTCATCATTCTGCCCCGTTCTTCTCGGATCCTGACTGCCATCTTGCCCTGCCTGGCCTACAATGACTGCAAGAAAAGCATCAAGGAGGTGGCCGATGTATGCAACCAGGGCCTGATGACGCTGGTCAACTCTGAGGACGATGAGCCAGATGAGCCGAAGCCAGTGCTCCAGAGGCAGTTAGAACCCTACCCGGAAGACTCCCTGGCAAGGCAGGAGGAGGCAGGCAATGGAGGCACAGATGGTTCTATGACACCAGCTTCAGTAGTGGCATTAGTGTTTTCACTCAAGCCAGCACTGAGAGAGCCCCAGTGACCCTGCACCTCAACGGGATTGTGCAGGTCTTGAACTGCCATCTCAGTGACGTGGCCATTGGGATGATGACCAGGATTGCCGTTCTGAAGTGACTCTACCACCTCTACATCAAGACTTCTTGGAAGATGTTCCGGCACATAGACAACCTCTTCCCCATCCTGCTGCAGATGCTCTCAGATGAGTCCAATGAGGTTGTCCCGAAGGATGTGGAGGTGCTGGCTGAAATTGCTTCCTCCTCTGCAGGCCAGACAGATGACCCAGGCCTCCTGGATGGCCCTGACCTCTAGGTCAGCCATTCAGAGCTCCAAGTGCCTACCCTTAGCAGAGCCAGCCTGCCCACCAATCCTGGAGGGGGCCCTGCGTTCAGGTAGCCCTGAGGACTGACTGGAAGAGAGATAGCAGCTGAGAGAGGCGTCCCTGTGGGGGACAGCCAGGTATAGGAGCCTTAGGTGTCTGGTCTCAGCTCCTCACCCCAGGAAGCAAATGGGTACCTTTCATCCTTGGAATGGTGGCCCAGAAAGCTGTCTGGGGCAGCACAGCCTCAGGGCAGGCCAGGGCACCTGTATCTCCCAGACTCTCCGCAACCTGCCCTTTATCTGAAGGGTTTCTTCTCTTCCTCCTGGGCACAGAGAAGTTGATGACTGTGAGTGACATAGGTTCCCGCTTGTGGGAGGGATGGGCGAGGACACTGCTGTGGGCAGCCAGGATAGGAGAGAGAGGGGTGTGTGCCCTGAGGGGTCCCTGGAAGGCCCGTAGCATCACACTCTTTCCTTTATTTAGGAGCGAGGACTGGGAAAACTGTACGGCAGTTCTGATCCCAGCTCCTGGCCTTGCCTAATTAGGTGGTGGAGACTCTTGCCCCAGCTCACCAAGGCTGTCATATTGGCTCACATCAGCCAGGGACCTGGATTTCATAGAAAAACAGCAACATATGCCAGATGGGAAGAAACTCCATTCGGGAAAGAACACCAAGGAAGTGCCAGCCAGTAACACTTCTTGCTTCAAGAATCTACAACATCATAGCCAGGGAGCCATGTGGGGAAAAAAATGAGAAGCCACAACTCTGCGCCCTAAGCTCTTAACCTCAGACCCATGTGTGGGTTTCAAGGAATGTGGGGATCTCCAGACAGACCTACATGTGTTCACATGTGTGCATGCACAGCTGACATCAGCATTTACAGACAGGGCCACAGTTTTAAATGGTTATCTCAAACCAGTAACAGAAGATTGTTGGAAGCCAGAGCATGCCTTGTCCTCTCTCGCGCCTCTGTTGCCTCAGAGGGCATACACCAGGCATCAAGGATGTGTAGGATGGTGTTTGGGCCAGAAAGCACGCAGGAAGTGTGCCCTCCTTCTGTGGTTAGCCCTGGTCCCCCAGACCGCTGCTCAGGCATGCAAGGGGGCCATTCTGTCTGTTTCCATCTGGCCATGCACATGGACAAGGCCAGATGATCTTCCTATTTGGGTCCTGCTCTCTCTTCTGGCTCTCAGGAGCACAGCTTCGAGAACTTGGCAGGCTGCAATGCTGTATCCTTTTAGGGCAGATCACCCCAACACTGTGAAGGGACTTTCCAGAAAGGCAGGGAGCCAGGCAAAGATGAATTCAGCAGCATGTGTGGATACCAGGGGCCCTGCCTGTGCATTACGTCTATAAACTGAAAAGGTGCAGATTGCACACAGCATAGGGGATACAAGACCCATCACATACCTAGGTGGCTGCTGTGTTGGCCTGAATGTTCCTACTACAGTGGTCCCAGGGCCCAGGGAAGCAGAACTGTTCACGTGGGATTTTCCTCTCACCTGGCCTAGGGTCAACACCTCTCCCTCCTGTGCCAAATGTAACGGGGAGAGGCCCAGGTCTTAATTCTCCTGCCCCACCTGCCTTATCTCTGACTGGTGCAGAGTTCCAGGAGTGGGGAGAATCACCTTGGGGGCAGTCAGGAGGGAGAGCTGCCTGGGCAGACAGCTATAAGGGAAGCTGGCAGATGGACCCCGCCCTCTTCCTGTCTCCCACTCCTTGGTCCCTGTGATTCTGCTCCTTTTGTCTTTTCTCTACTCAGAGGATTCTGCCAGGCTCTGGGGAAGTGGGGATGATGAGCAAGCCCACAGACCACCCTGGGCCTGAGCTTGCACAGAAAGCTTAGCAGGACCGAGGAGGCCTCTAGGATCAGTCCCTCGTTGGAGATATGCCTGTGTTCCTGGGGACAGGCATCTCTGGCTGCCAGGGAGGGAGCAGCCAGGCCTGGCGGGATCCAACCAGCCTTTAGCATCTGTGGCTAAATGCAGCAGCAGCGAGGCAGTCTATGGCTGCACCGGGCCCCTAAAGCCCAGTATCCCCTGACTTTTCCTGCCCTCCACAGGGCCCCTGTTTGAAGGTGGGAAAGCTGCTTGTGTGAGCATAACCCAGAGAACACACTGGTCTAAGATGTTTTTATCCCTACCTCTAAAAAATGGGCCAAAATGAAATGTTCTGATTCAGTTTCATTCCTTATATATAGTCTAGGCCAGTGTGGCCAAATGTCAGCAGCATCTTGTATTCTTTTTTTTTAAATGGGTTAATATGAGGGTACATACAATTAGGTTACATTATTTGTGTCTATAAGGTCAAGTCCAAAATCTGAGTTGTAATTGAGTCGTTTGCCCAGGAAGTGTGCCATACACCCTTACGTTGTATCTGATAGGTGGTAACGGATTGAGCCCCCTTCCCCCTTCTTGAATTTAATTGTTTTTCTCTCGTGTGACCCTGTAGTTGTTGGTCTACTATTTTCAGATTAGTAATGAGTTCCTGGGATGCTTGCTTTTCCATTCTTGAGATACTTTACCTAGGAGAATGTTCTCCAAATTCATCCAGGCAAATACAAAAGATGCATTCCTTGGCTTGTAAATAGCCATCTTTTTTTTTGTTTGTTTGTTTGTTTTTCTTCACTTAGCATTTTCCCTGTGTGCAGACCTCTATGTCCAAATTTTCTGTTTTCATAAGGACATCAGTCGTATTGGATTAGGGTCCACCTACATGAGCTCATTGTAAATTGATTATGTCTTTAGAGACCCTATCTCCAAATAAGATCGTATTCTGAGGTACTAGGGGTTAGGACTCCAATGCATCATTTTTGAAGGGAAAACAATTCAACTCAAAACAAGGAGTTATGTTAAAATTGAAACTTTTTATAGCACAAATTAATGATTTTGTACATTCTTCTAAAATAGGCCAATATGCAGGTTTTATTTAAAACCACCAGCATGAAAATTCTCTGCAAAATTGCAAGAGTACTTTGAAGAGTGTTTCATTAGTGTTGATAAGCTATAGCTGCATTTTGGTTTATGTAATACCCCTTTGAATTCAATGTTAATACATAGTTTTAATGAGTTGACACAAGAGTTAGTAAAATTTACTGAACTTGTATAGACATAATTTTGAAACCGACAAGCTTTTGCTTCAAAGTCAAATCAATCCTTTTAAAAAATGAACCAGTTGTGTCAGTGTGGATTTGAATATTTCATGAAAATAAGTTTTTGGTACTTGATTCTTTTGTTGGAAAACTTTTAAGTATGTATGAAACAACTAGAGCATGTGAATCTACTTTTTGAATTTAAATTTTATGAAATCTAAATACCGATCAAATATATCTGATAAAATTTTAGTATATGAAGTGAGAGGTACTCTATATTTAAAAAATACTTTGGATTCCAGAGACTTTATATACAAAAAAGAGTGCACAATATCTCCTAATCATTTTAAGAATTCATCATTTATTGAAATAATATTTTGGTTGAATTGAACTCAGTAAAATCTACTCATTTTCCCTCATACTTCATACTTTATAAATGTTGCTACTATAAAAATTAAAATTACATATGTGGCTTGCATTGTCTTTCTTCCTTTTTTTTTTTTTTTGAGACAGAGTCTCACATTGTCACCCTGGGATAAAGTGCCATGGTATCTTATCTCACAGCCACTTCAAACTCCAGCTCAAGAGCTCCTCTTGGCTTCAGCCTCCCAAGGAGCTGGGACTACAGGCACTTTTCATTACACCTGGCACTGGGACTACAGGCACTTGCCATTACACCTAATTTTTCTATTTCTTTTTTTTTTAAGTAAAGATGAGGTCTCACTCTTGCTCAGGCTAGTCTTGAATTCCTGAGCTCAAGCAGTCCACCCAACTCAGCCTTCCAGAATGCTAGGACTACAGGCCTGGCCCTCTATTATATTTCTTTTGCACAGAGTTCAGCTTCAGAGTTTAATAATTTTAGGCATCATAGGCCTATTAATAAAATAGAATCTTAGCTATATAGAACTTCTAGGAACTTGGGCATTTGGGATAGAAGTGCCTTCTCAAAAGGAATATTAGAATTAATTTATCTTTTCTTCATACCATGGAATCATCATTTAAGAGTTTCAGAATCTGATATAACAGTTTAATATTCATATGGTCCACTAAAGAATATTATAGCATGATATAGTAGAGTCCATTGAGCTGTTTGCCCCTGCACTTAATGGCCCCAGGCAGTAAAACTTTATGTCTACTTGTTTGATTTGCCAAGAGGCTGTCAGTGATCATTCTTCACTTCTACAACAGGTCTTTGCCAGCAGCCTCCGTACTTCTTTTTGATTTGCTGTTTCTAGTTACCTAAGTATAGTAAAACTATGAGTTGTCCACCCATAGGACTGTAACAAAATAGTCAACATACCTTAGTGGTCAACATAAGGAACTAGGCATGATACATGCATGTCCAGTGGTGCATGTCCAGTCTATGAAAATTAGATCAACTTAATGTGGTGGTCAATGTAGGGAGATGGGCACCTAAGGAGGTTCTACTGTCATTAAAAGTCAAAGATTGACTTAACATTGCTTTCTTGTACATATACTATGAGCAAGAGCCTGAGCAGTTTTCTTTATGGAAGAAATTTGTAATTACAAACTTAGTTCATGCATATCTGTTGTACTTAAGAAGGTCCTTTTATAATTTATAATATTTTTAATTACTTCCTCATTATGTTCTCTATAACCAAGTTCCAGATCCTTGAAATGGTATTACACTCCACTACTAAACAGCTAAATCATACTTTAAGTTTAAAACGAATTTTAGATATACTTTTTCCTAAGTAAATTCCTACTTTGAAGTATAGTACTTACAAAAGAAATTTTTGTAAGTGCTGGATAAGCATAGGTATAAAGTGAAGGAATGTGTACTTCTTTTTTTTTTTTTTTTGAGACAGGAACCTCAAGCTGTACCCCTGGGTAGAGTGCCATGGCATTTCAGCTCACAGCAACCCCCAACTCCTCGGCTCAAGCGAGTCTCCTGCCTCAGCCTCCCAAGTAGCTGGGACCACAGGTGTCTGCCACAACGCCCGGCTATTTTTTGGTTGCAGCCGTCATTGTTGTTTGGCGGGCCTGGGCTGGATTCGAACCTGCCACCTTGGGTGTACGTGGCTGGTGCCTTAGCCACTTGAGCCACAGGAGCTGAGCCAGGAATGTGTACTTCTAAAAACATATGTAGCTTTAAAAATAAATCAGAAACAATTGTTCCATAAGAAACTTAAACCCATTAAAAGAGGAATGAAATTTAAGAGCTTTTGATCACAACAGAGACCTCAGCTATTATCCTCTATTCGTGCACATTTAACTATGAGGAACAAAAGGTAGAGTAGGAATGGTGAAGTTAGACAGTGAAGGACTTAGTGAACCAGGGAAGGGTGCTCTGTGTTGGGTGACAAGGGTGCCAGGACCAGGGTAGTTAGCTTTCCCAGCACTGCTGGAAGTTGATGGTCCAGAGGAACTTTTCTAAGGCTCTTTAGTTTCCTAAAGAAACTAGCAAATCTCACCCTCAATCTTGATGTACAGCTAATTGCAATCATGTAAAATAACAAAAAAGCATTTCTGTACTTCCCTACCCTCTAGAACTTGACCCTCTAGAAAGATGTTCCCACAGTGTAGTTACATCTGCATAATGGCTTAACGTGGCCCATGGCGGATGTACTTCCTTCTTTTTAACCTTCTTGTTGACATTATTTAGCTGTCTCATATCTTCCAAATTTTTTCAGAAAGATTAGCCTTAAGTTAAAAAATAATTTCTTTTCATCACTGATGTTCATTACTTGCTCATTTGTCATTTATTGGGCAGCACTGTGCTAGGCACTGGAGAATAGAAATTAAATGATTGTCTGTCCTCAGAGTTATGGTCTATTGGAAAAGAAAAACAGTTACAGCACAGAGTGAAGTGTTATGGTAGGCAAGGAGATTGGGAGAGAGAAAAGGACTGCTGCATGAGACTGTGAAAGCTGTGTTTTAAAGATTGAGTAGACACTGACCAGTAAAGACAAAAAGCTGTGGCACTGAGAGATTGCAGGTTACTACAGGGGATGAGAGGGTGAACGAGGAAAGGCGAGAGAGGCAGACAGCATATGCGAGACACTATGTAGTTTGGGTTTTCTCCTGAAAGGATGGGAGCCCAAGAGGAGAATCTAGCTAGGAATAGAGATGTAATCAGATGTGCACGGAAGAGGTCAGGTACATGTATGTCTGTGTGATGGGAAAGGGAACAGGAATGCTGATCCCGGAGGCCAATTTGAAAGGCATGATGAGTGGCAGTGGGGAGGGAGGAGAGAATTCACATTCAAGAAATATTAAGAAGACTGAATTGCAGGGACTTGGAGAAGAATTGTAGGGTGTGTGCTTGACCACTTAATGTGATGCTGTCACTTAGGGTAATTAACAACCACACTTTTGGCTCGGCGCCTAGAGTTCAGTTGTTAGGGCACCAGCCACATACACTGGAGCTGGTGGGTTCAAACCCAGCCCAGGCCTGCCAAACAACAATGACAACTGCAACAAAAAAATAGCCAGGCGTTATGGTGGGCGCCTATAGTCCCAGCTACTTGGGAGGCAGAGGCAGGAGAATCGCTTAAGCCCAAGAGTTGGAGGTTGCTGTGAGTTGTGATGTCAGGGCACTCTAACCGAGGACGACATAGTGAGACTCTGTCTCAAAATAAATAAATAAATTAATTAATAATAATAATAATAAATAAAAAAAAAATAAAAGCCACACTTTCATATGTAAGTAGTTGGCAAATGTTGCCCTTAGGGAACATGGTGCTCCTTTGAGGATGACATTCAGTTATTATTTTTCTATTCATTCTATTTTATTATTATTTTGGTTTATTGTATTTTATTTTTTTAGAAACAGGGTCTTGCTCTGTCACCCATCCTGGAATATAATAGCACAATCATAGCTCACTGAAGCCTTGAACTCATGGGCTCAAATAAGCCTCCTGCCTCAAACAATCCTCCCCAGGTAGCTAGGACTATATGTTGCTAATTTCTTTAAAACTTTTTTAGGAAGCAAGTTCTCAATACATTGCCAAGGCTGGTCTTGAATTCTTGGCCTCAACTGGTCCTCCTACCTTGACCTCGCAAAGTTTTGAGATTATAGGTGTGAGTTACTGTGCTTAGGTAGCGATTCTCTTCTTATTTTGGAGAGAAAGACAATGAAGCATCAAGAAGTTATGAAACTTTGTAACTAACACACATTATGTTTAAGGAAGAGTAATTAATAGCAACAATGGCTTTGAGACATGGAAATTAGAGTCGGCCAGTTAGTAACTGAACCATTTTGAGAGTAAGGTGGTAAGAAGATAAGACAAAATGGTGGCACTGCTTTAAATGAAGGACTACAACAGTGGGAAAATATTAATGTGTGCAGAAGGGGAAAAGTGCTGACATCACTGGGTGCAGTCCTCGGTCTCCAAATTAATTATGATACCATGAATAATGTAAATTCCGTAGTGATACAGAAATACAAATGCCTTAAAGAAGATAAGCACATGGCCTACAGATATATGAAAAAATGCTCTCCATCCTTAATCATCAGAGAAATGCAAATCAAAACTACTTCGAGGTACTACCTAACCCCAGTAAGATTAGCCCATATCACAAAATCCCAAAACCAGAGATGTTGGCATGGATGTGGAGAAAAGGGAACACTTCTACACTGCTGGTGGGAATGCAAATTAATTCATTCCTTTTGGAAAGACATCTCGAGAACACTGAGAGAACTAAAAATAGACCTGCCATTTGATCCTGCAATTCCTTTATTAGGTATATATCCAGAAGACCAGAAATTGAATTACAAAAAGAT
>CAUYQV010031234.1:0-27926 GCA_963574575.1 Galagoides demidoff | reverse complement strand
TGTTTATATGCCTTGAGGCTCATCTGCACATGATTATTGACTATGGAAATAAATTAATCATTCCAAGGATGGGCTTATTTCTCAGACATGACTGTAGATTTCAGTATTTGTAAGACATAACTCCAGATTCATAATTTAGCTTTCCTTTAGTGCTGTGACATAGTCACAGCATTTCTAGTGGAACTGTCACTGCACTCATAATTGAGTTTTTTATTTGGTGTGGAGAGACACTGTACTTCACAAGGTGCTATTTGATTGTTTAAAAGTTTGCATGTAAGTTATACTTACAAAGTAAAAAAAACAGGGCTAGAATCTTAAGAAAAAGATCAAATAAAAGTTATCAGTTTGTTAAAGTATTACATCAGTGAAAACTAAAAGTCCTACAATAGATTGAATTGATGAGTATTTTTAATCTATCAATGTGTTTCTATCAGTTTCAATTTTAGTCCTCACCTAAGAAAAAATATTGATAAACTGGAGAACTTCTAAAGTGAGACAAGCATCATTTGTTATTTTTCTTTCCTGATACTTCAATGAATAAGCTCTTGCCCAGAATCACTTTTATCATTTTCTACTTAGTGTTCCACCATGACTTAAACTTATCTTTTGGTTTGAAATGTGCCTTGGGCCTCTCACAATCTTCCCATCCTGTTTTTTTCCCCTGTGCCAATTTACTTATTTTGTTTATGTATTTTTTTTTATTACAGGTTAATGTGAGGGTACAAATAACTAGGTTACAATGTTTGCATTTGTTAGGTAGAATTCCTCTTGTAGTCATGTCCTGCACCCAAAAGGTGTGCCATATACCCTTACATTGTGCCCAGTGAGTAGGAGCACAAAAATACACTCCCTTCCTCCACTCTCTTCCTTCCCTCCTCCTTCCTTTTCCCTCACCTCAACTTGAATTGAGTTTTTCTCTTATGTGGGTATGTATTAGATTGTCCACTGGCTTCATATTAGTATTGAGTACATTGGATATTTATATTTCCATTCTTGTGATACTTGAATAAGAAGAATGTGTCTCAACTCCATCTAGGTTAATACAAAAGATATAAAGTCTCCATCTTTTTTATGGTTGAATACAATTACATGGTACACATATACCATATTTTGTTAATCCATTCCTGGGTTGATGAGCATTTAAGTTGTTTCCACATTCTGGCAACTGTAAATTGAGCTGTGATAAACAATCTAGTGCAAATAACCTTATGATAAAATGACTTTTTTTCTTTCTAGTTAGATGCCTAGTAATGGGATTGTGGGATCAAATGAAAGGTATAATTTGAGTTCTTTGAGGATTCTTCATACTTCCTCCAAAGAGGCTGTATTAGTGTGCAGTCTGAGAAACAGTATAAAAGTGTTTCCCTCTCGCCACATCCGTGCCAGCATCTGCAACTTTGGGACTTTGTGATATGGGCTGTTCTCACTGGAGTTAGGTGATATCTCAGGGTCATTTTGATGTGTATTTCTTTGATATTAGGGAGATAAGCATTTTTTCATGTCTGTTAGCCATTTATCTGTGTTCATCAGAGAAAGTTCTGTTCATATCTCTTGCCCAGTGATAGGTGGGATTGTTTGGTTTTTGTTGTTGATTAATTTGAGTTCTTTGTAGATCCTAGATATCAACCTTTTGTCAGATTTGTAAAATGCAAATATCTTTTCCCATTCTGAAGGTTGTTTGCTTTAATTGTTATGTCATTAGCTATACAAAAGCTTTTCAGTTTCATTAAGTCCCATTTGCTTATTTTTGTTGTTTTTTCAGTTCACACTAAAGTCTTCTTCATAAAATATTTCCCTAGGCTGACATCCTCAAGAGTTTTTCCCATATATTCTTCTAGGATGTTTATCATTTCATATCTTAGAATTAAATCTTTTATCCATCTTGAGTCAAATTTTGTAAGTGGTAAAAGGTGCAGGTCCAGTTTCAGTCTTTTACATGTGGTTATCCAGTTCTCCCAGAACCATTTATTGAATAGGGATTATTTTCCCCAGTGTATGCTTTTGTCTGGTTTGTTAAAATTAAGACGGCTAGAGACTGGTTTCATCTCTTGGTTTTCTATTCAGTTCCGTACGTCTATGTCTCTGTTTTTGTGCCAATACTGTGCTGTTTTGATTCCTGGGGATTTATAATGTAACCTAAAGTTTGGTAGAGTGATGCCTCCATCTTTGTTTTTATTACTAAAAATTGTCTTGGGTATATGTGTGTATATATATATATATTTTTTTTTTTTTTTCTGGTTCCATACAAAATGAAGAACTATTTTTTCTAGTTCTTCAAAGTATGATGTTGGTATTTTAATGGGGATTGGATTGAATCTGTAGATTGCTTTGGATAGTACAGACAGTTTAACAATGTTGACTCTTCCCAGCTAACACCATGTTATGTACTTCCATTTGTTAGTGTCTTTGCTGTTTCTTTTCTTAGGGGTTTATAGTTCTCTTGTAGAGGTCCTTCACCTCTTAGATATATTCCAGGGTATTTCATTTTCTTTCAAGCTACTGTGAAGGGAATTATGTCTTTGATTAGCTTTTCAACTTGGCTGCTACTGACGTATACAAAGCCTAATGATTTGTGGACATTGATTTTATATTCTGAGACGTTACTGTATTTGTTAATCACTTCTAGTTATGTAGTGGTTGAATCTCTGGAGTTCTCAAAGTATAAAGGTATATCATCAGCAAAGAGCAAGAAATTAACTTCCTCTTATCCCATTTGGATGCACTTTATATCCTTCTTTTGCCTGATTGCATTGATTATAACTTCCAGAACTATGTTGAATAATAGAGATAATAGAGTACATCCTCGTCTGGTTCCAGTTCCAAGTGGAAAACTTTCAGTTTTACTCCATTCAGTGTTGTGTTAGCTGTGAGTTGTAATAGATAGCTTCAGTCAGTTTAAGAAATGTGCCACTTATGCCTATATTCTTAAATGTTCTTGTTAGAAGAGGATGCTGAATTTTTTCAAATGCCTTTTCTGTATCTATTGAGAGGTTCATAGAGTCCTTGTTTTTGCTTCTTTTTTTTTTTTTTTGTGTGTGTGTGTGTGTGTGTGTGTGTGTGTGACAGAATCTCTCTATGTCACCCTCAGGAGAGTGTAGTGGTGTCACAGCTCACAGCAACCTCAAACTCTTGGGCTTAAGTGATTCTCTTGCCTCAGCCTCCCAAGTAGCTGGGACTAGAGGGACCCACCACAATGCCCAGCTATTTTTTTGTTGCAGTTGTCATTGTTGTTTAGCTAGCCTGGACTGGGTTTGAAACTGCCAGCCTGGGCGTATGTGGCTGATGCCCTACCCACTGAGCAACTCTTCTCTTGCCTGATTGAGGGTGCTGCCCTGTTTTTGCTTCTATTAACATGGTAAATTACATTTATGGATTTGGGTATGTTAAACTAGCCTTGCATCCTGGGGATGAAGCCTCCTTGATAGTTATGTATAATTTTTTTTAATATGTTGGTGTTATCTCTTAGCTAAGATTTTACTGATTATTTTTGCATCAATATTCACTAGTGAAATTAGTTTGCAGTTCTTTTTAGTTGGATGGTTTTAGAATTTGCTGGTTTTAGAATTTCAGTGATGTTTGTTTTGTAGAATGTGTTGTGGGAAGGTTCTTCTCATTGTTTTGGAATAGTTTCTGCAGTATAGGTATAAGCTCTTCTTTGAAAGTTTGATAGAATTCTGGTGTGAAACCATCTGGTCCAGTATTTTTTCTTTTGTTGGAAGATATTTTTTATTGTTTCTTTAGTCTAGGTGCTTGATGTTGATGTGTTAAAGATATCTATTATCTATTTTTTCCTGGTTATGTCTGGGAGATGATATTATTCCAGGAATTGGTCCATTTCCTCCACATTGTCAAATTTCTGGGCATAGAGTTTCTTGTAGTAGTCAGTGATAATTTCTTGTATCCTGTTGTAGCTGTTGTTATTTCCCCTTTTTCATTTCTGATTGAAGTTATTAAATGAGGTTATTAACTTTTTCTGGCTAATCTGGCTGAAGGTTTATTGATTTTTATTTTTTTTATTTTATTGATTCATTTTAGTTTTTCAGAGAACCAACTTTTTGTTTCATTAATTTGCTGAGTGATTCCTTTGTTTTCAATTTCATTTACATCTGATTTAATTGTGGGTATTTCTTCTGCTAGGTCTGGGATTGGATTGCTCTTTCTTTTCTGTTTCCTTAAGATGAGTTGATATGTTGTTGATGTATTCTCTTACTGTTTTTCAGATGTTGGCATCTAATATGATAAATTTCCTTCTTAGGACTGCTCTGCAGTATACCATGGTTTTGGTAGCTTGTAGCTTCCTTGTTGTTATATTCAAGGAATTTAAGAATTTTCTCCTTTATCTCTTTCTTGACCCAACTGTCATTCAGCATAAGGTGGTTTAATGCCCATGTCTTTGTGTGGGGATAAAAATTTTTGTTGAAGTTGAGTTCCACGTATATTGCCTTGTGGCCTAAAAAATTATAATGTATAATTTCATTTTTAAAAATTTTGTTGAGGTTTGATTTGTGGCCAAGAATATGATCTATTTTGGAGCATGTTCCATAGGCTGATGAGAAAAATATATATTTCTTAGCTTTGGGATGGTGTGTTCTGTATATTAAGCCCATTTGTTCTAGGGTTGTATTTACATCTCTTATAGCTCTGTTTAGTTTCTGTTTAGATGATCTGTCCAGTTCAATCAGAGGGGTCTTAAAGTCCCTAGCTATTATGGTGTTATAGAATGTCATATTGCTTAAACCAATCAGTTCTGTTTCATAAGTCTGGGAGCATTTAAGTTAGATGCCTCGATATTTAGATTTGAAATGTTCTTGTGATATATTGTTCCCTTGACCAGTATAAAGAGGAGATCATCTTCTTCCTTCTTAAATTTAGTTGGTTTAAATCCACTTGTATCTGAAAATAAAATTGCGACCCCTTTTTTCTTCCATTTTCCCTTTGCCTAAAATATTGTTTTCCAACCCTTTAACCTGAATCTCTTTTTGTCTTTCAAGGTTAGGTGTGTTTTCTTCTAGACAGCACATGGATGGATTGTGCTTTTTTATCCAGTCAGCCAGCGTGTCTCTTCATTGGGGAATTCAAGACATTAACATTTATTGAAAGAATTGATAAGTTAAGTGTGGTGAGTTCTATTCATCTATCATCTTATTTTGTGAAGTACCTGGGAATATACTTAAGAAAGAATGTGAAGGATCTTCACAGAGCAAACTGTGAAACACTAAGGAAAGAAATAATAGAAGCATGTTAACAAGTGGAAGAACATACCATGCTCATGGCTGGGAACAATCAGTCAAAATTGTTTTAATGTCTATATTACCCAAAGCAATCTACAGGTTTAATGTACTTCCCATTAAAACACCACCATCATACTTTGAAGAGCTTGAAAAAATAGTTCATTGATTTGTATGGAACCATTAAAAATCCTTAATAGGTGAAACAATACTTAATGGTGAAGAAATACAAACAAATCTGGAGGCATTATGTGATCAGACCTCAGTATATACAAGTCTATAGTGATTTAAACAGCAAGGTATTGGAATAAAAATAGAGATATTAGATCTATGCAACAGAATTTAGAACCTAGGTATAAAACCAGCCTTATATCACTATCTAATCTTTGACAAAGCAAAGCATAACTGGGGACAGAATCCTTATTTAATAAATGATGCTGGGAAAACTGGACAGTCATTTGTGAGGGATTGAAACTGAACCTGCTTCTTTCACCACTTATAAAAATTAACTCATGTTGGATAAAATATTTAAATCTGAGACATGAAATTATAAGTACCCCAGAGGACAGTGTAGGAAAAACTCTTAATGATATTGACCATGGGAAATAACTCATGAAGAGAACCAGTGGCAACCACAGCAACAACAAAAATAAGTAAGTGGGACCTGATCAAATCAAAAAGCTTCTGCGCAGGTAAGGACACAATCAACAGAGCAAATAGACAACCGTCAGAATAAGAAAAGATATTCATATGTCATAATCAACAAAGCACTAGTGACCAGAATATACAATGAACTCAACAAAATCAACAAGGAGAGACCAAACAATCCAATTAATCAATGGGCAAATGATGTGGACAGAACCATTTCCTAAGAAAACAGACAAGTGGCCAACAAACATGAAAAAATGCTCATCATCTGTAAGTATCAGAGAAATGCAAATCAAAACCACTTTGAGATGTCACCTAACCCAGTAAAAATAACTCACATCACAAAGACACAAAGCTGCAGATTCTGGTGGGGTGCAAAGAGAAGGGTACAGTTTTTTATTGTTGGTGGTTTTGCAAACTAGTACAGCCTTTTTGGAAAGAAGTTTGGAGATTCCTCAAAGAACTAAAAGTGGTCCTCCCATTTGATTCCACAATCTCCTTACTAGATATCTACCCAGAAGAAAAAGAAATCATTTTACCATAAGGGCATTTACACTTCAGTTTACAATTTGCATTTCAATTTACAATTGCAAAGATGTGGAAACAACCCATGAATAGATTAATAAACAATGGTATATGTATACCATGGAATACTATTCAGCCATAGAAAGATGGAGACGTTGCATCTTTTATATTTACCTGGATGGATTTGGAGAACATTCTCCTGAATGAATTGTCTCAAGAATGGAAAAGCAAGCATGCCGTGAACTGAGCACTAACCTGAAAGTATTGTATCATCAAAAACTACAGGTCCACATGGGAAAAAAACAAAAAAACAATGAAATTCAAGAAGGGGGTAGGGGACTTGTATGTCCCCACCTGTCAGGCACAATGTATATGGTACACTTTGGACTTTACCTTATAAATGCAAATACTACAACCTAATTGTATGTACACTCATATTAACCTAAAGTTAAAAAAGAATAAATTTTAGAAAGGATTTATGCAAAAAATATCCATGGGTTGTTTCCATGCCTTTGCACTTGTGAATTGAAATGCAAATTGTGAACTGAAGTGTAAATGTCCTGTGGAGTTAATCATTTTAATGTTTATATTTAATGATTATGACTTTGTGTATTTCTTCCCAGTAAAGAAAATTTGTCAGAGCAGATAAAATACTATTTAGTAATTCTTTCACTCTATTATTTTCCTATGTCTCTTCTAATTCCTAATTTTATTATAATTTATATATGAATGAATAATGCATAGTTTTTACCTTCAAGGTTTTTAGTGCTTGCTGGTTTAGTGCATAAAACTATACATGTTGAGATAATACTGATATATAATATAGGCAGAATAATGTAAGTACCCAAAGTGTGAGAAATGTACTTTTTGCTCTCACTGAATTGTGAAACTCCAAACACTATTGAAGATCAACAATAAAGGATATTTTTACTGATAGGTAAATTTTTAAATATTTCTGTAGTTATTTAGAGGGCTTCTCCTTGATAAGGAACTGAGGATGACTATTTCAAAAAATATAATATATATAGATCTTTTTAATAATAGTCATAATAATAGAAGACCCTAATTAAAATAGAGCTATCAGAATTCATTATCAACTACCCCAATTATTTTCCATGAGCTTTTTATCACTAGGCCTCTTAATTTGGTTGGTGAACAGTGTTGGTTTCCCTCTTCCAGAAATAGCCTCACTGAAGATAGGAGATGGATGTTCACAGTTTTATTATGATGACTCAATTTATTCTCACAGACCTCTCTGATGTCTTTCAGGTGTCCTTCCCTCTTTTGGTGGTCTTTGCTATTGTCTGTCAGAACCATTGGTGGGAAATGGATCCATTCTCTAGGCCATTGGGACTGAGATAAGTTGCACACCTCCTATGTATTACATTTTAGCAAATTTATTCATTTTAGACATATTCTGCTCATCAGCTACTATCCAAAGATGCCTGAGACATCTTTGAGACAAAGTCTTTGTCATATTCGGTGGAGTACCAAGGCATCATAGCTCACAGCAACCTCAAATGCTTGGGCTCAAGAGGTGTTCTTGTCTCAGCTTCCCAAGTAGCTGGGACTACCTGTGTCTGCCACAACAGGTAGATAGGGTCCTGCTTTTGATCAGGCTGCTCTTGAACTACTGATCTCAAGCTGTCTGCTCACCTTGGCCTCCCAGAACTGAGAATTTCTTGATTAAGGAGCACATTTTTGTTGAGTGTGCTTTGCCACTGTATTTCTCTCACTGTCATGGCTTATGGCTGGTATATGGTCATTTAAGATACTTCCTCCTTCCTTACACCTGATGGTGACCAAGATTCTCTTTGTCTAGCTGATTTCTGGGACCTAGGCTTGGTTTCTCAATTTTCTCCACATACTGTTCTCCTTCTCCCATCTTTTTGAAAGTTAATAATCAAGTTAACCAGTACTATTTAGATATTCCACCAGTGATAGCCCTTTCATTCTTTTCTACCTACATGGCAGAAATGCTTGCTTTAGTGTTCGGAGGTATCTTGGGATCAGCACCTACCTGACCACCTTTATCTCTTACATATACATCATCTCCACCATCCTTAACATACAGGCTCTGGAAGGGAAGGACAAAAGTCTTCTTCACATGTACTTCCCATCTCTTGTGGTCAGTCTGTTTGATAGGACAGGTATGTTTACCTGCATGAGTCCTTCCTTTAGTCAACAGTCTCCTGCACAATACAGGGTCATCTCCATGCTACATGGAATGATGACACCAATGTTAAACCCCATCATCTACAGCCTGAGAAACATGGAGTTAAAGGAGAGTTCAGAAAGTCTTGTTTCAAAGAACATGTTTACAGCAAACATAATGTTAAATAAGAATGATGAAGGTTCCACTTTGAATTCATAGAAAAATATTTTTCCATCAAAATATAGAACATAAGCTTACATATGCATGGAAATTTATAGACCTATATGACATATAACTTTAATTATATAATTTATACATATATGTACATACATGTATATACCCCTGACCTATAGCCTACCATTTCTCCAAGGAGGTGTAATTATCTTTATAGGAAATAGTTTGTAGATACCATAATCTCATACTGGAAGTATTCAATGCTGTTGTATTAATCATTATTTCTAACTCTATTTAGTGGACAAAGCTAGGACATATGTATATTTTAAAGTAAAATATATCATGAGTTCTTGTATTTTTTAATCTTGAATTATTGTTGTTAAAGAAAATGGTGGTTTTGTGTGAAAGAATTGTTATAAAAATGTTTAAAATTTTTTGGAAGAGCTTTGTATTTGGGTTACATCACATTAAGGATATAGTCAAATTACTTTGACAATCATTTGGAATAATTCTGATCTAAACATTTTTTATTAATACAAATTCCAAAATTTCTTTTTCTTTTTTTTTTAGAGACAGAGTCTCACATTAACACCCTCAGTAGAGTCCCGTGATGTCACAGCTTATAGCAATCTCCAACTCCTGGGCTTAGGCGATTCTTTTGCCTCAGCCTCCCCAGTAGCTGGGACTACAGGTGCCCACCACAGCACCTGGCTATTTTCTGTTGCTGTTTGGCTGGGGCTGGGTTTGAACCCGCCATCTTCAGTATATGGGGCCGGCGCCCTACCCACTGAGCCACAGGTGCCACCTCCAAATTCCAAAATTTCATGAGTTATTTCATGATATTTGCATGTTACCTAGTTAAAAATTCATTTAAAATTTTATTTATTTATTTATTCATTTATTTATTTTGAGATAGAGTCTAACCATGTTGCTTTCTGTAGAGTGTGGTGGCATAACAGCTCACAACAACCTCAAACTCTTGGGCTTAAGCGATTCTCTTGCCTCAGCCTCCTAAGTTGGTGAGACTACAGGTGCCTGCCACAACACCTGGATATTTGTTGTTGCAATTGTTGTTGTTTAGCTGGCCCAGGCCAGGCTCGAACCTGCCAACCTTGGTGTACATGGCTGGTGCTATAACCACTGTGTTACAGGTGCTGAGCCTATTTATTTATTTTTTGAGACAGTCTTACTCTATTGCCCTGGGGTTGAGTGCTGTGGTATATCGTAGCTAACAGGAACCTTTAACTCCTGGGTTCAAGCAGTCCTCTTGCCTAAGCCTCCCAAGTAGCTGGGACTACAGGTGTGTGCCATAGTGCTCAGCTAATATTTCTATTTTTAGTAGAGATGGGGTCTTCCTCTTTGCAGGCTGGTCTCAAACTCCTGAGTGTAAGCAACGTACCTGCCTTATCCTCCCATGGATGGATGGGATTTCAGGTCTGAGCCACCACATCTGACCTAAATTTTATTTTTTTATTTTTATTTTTTTTCAGTTTTTGGCTGGGGCTGTGTTTGAACCCATCACCTCCAGCATATGGGACCAGTGCCCTACTCCTTTGAGCCACAGGTGCCACCCCCTAAATTTTATTTTAATTGACAGGTAATGTTTGTATTTGTGTGGTATATGAGATGTTTTGAGAAATGTTTGCAATGTGCAACGGTTAAATCAAGCTAATTAATATCTCTAATTAATATCATCTCAAATACTTATTTTTTGTGGTGAAAACATTCAAAATCTACTCAACAATTTTGAAATATACAAGGTATTATAATTCTGTATAGTCACCATTCTGTGCAGTGTAATACATCTTATTTTTCTCTTGTTTAACTTAAAGTTTTTCCCTTTTTATCACCATCTTCCTTTTCCCCATTCATTTCCCTTCCCCACTGTTCTACTTTTTACCTATATGAGTTCAATTTGTTTAGATTCTACATATAAGTGAGATCATGTACTCCTTGTTTTTCTCTACCAGGTTATTTCAGTAGCATAATGTCTTCAAGTCTTATCCATGTTGTCACAAAAGACAGGATTTTCCCTTACTTTAAGACTGACTAGGCTCAATGCCTATAGCTCAGCAGCTAAGGGTGCCAGCCACATACACTGGAGCTGGTGGGTTCAAATCCAGCCCAGGCTTGCCAAATAAGAATGACAACTGCAATGAAAAACTAGCTGGGCATTGTGGCAGGTGCCTGTAGTCCCAGCTACTTGGGAGGCTGAAGTATGAGCATTGCTTAAGCCCAAGAGTTGGAGGTTGATGTGAGCTGTGATGCCAGGGAACTCTACTGAGGGTGACATAGTGAGACTCTGTCTCAAAAAAAAAAAAAATCAATATTCCATTTATGTATTTACTGTATTTTCTCTGTCAATTTATCTGATTGTGGACACCTAGGTTGCTTTCATGTCTTAGCTATTGTGAATAGTGCTACAGTGAACATGAGACTGCAGATCTCTCCTTGGCACGTTGATTTTAATTACTTCGGATATATACCCATGAATGGGATTGCTGGATAATATGGTAACTCTATTTTTGGTTTGCTGAGGAATCTCCATACTGCTTTCCACAATGGCTATATATTTTTTTAAAAGTGTGAAAGTTAACTTCTTTTTGAAAGAAACTAGTTGTATAGGGAAAAATAAGACTAGATGTTTAAAAACATATCTACTATTATGTGATTGTCATTTTGCTGGCAAAAATTATGTAAACAGATGAGGTTTAAAATCTCACACATGGGCAGTGCCTGTAGCTCAGTGAGTTGGGCACCAGCCACATACACTGAGGCTGGCGAGTTCAAACCCGGCCTGGCCCAGCTAAAACAACAATGACAACAACAACAACAACAAAAAAAAGCTGGGCATTGTGGTGGGTACCTTTACTCCCAGCTACTTGGGAGGATGAGGCGATAGAATCTCTTAGCCCAAGAATTTGAGGTTGCTGTGAGCTGTGATGCCACAGCACTCTAACTAGGGTGACACAGTGAGACTCTGTCTCAAATAAATAGATAAATAAATAAATAAATAATAAAAGCTCACACAGGCATACTTTCATACAGAAATAGAATTCTTTAATCTGTTTTAAAATTACCCAAAGAAGAACCCCAAATAGGTTTATTACCCAACTTAAATGAAAAATAAAAAACCAGCTTCACTTTTACTTGTAAGGTCAAATTCTACCAAATGTTTACCTGATTGTAGACATATATTGTAAAAAAATTTCATGATTTAGTAATCACAACAAATAATAATGTATTGTTCCATTTCTGGCTAAGATGTGTATTTATATATAGAATGTGGCCTTAATTTTAGCATTCTCACTTTCTCCATCTAGTTTTATTTCACCCTTTAGTTTGTAACCTCAAATCTACATTTATGATGTATTTGCTGATAGATACTAATAGCAATTGGTATAGTGCTTAAACCCCCTTTCCATCCTGAATGTTTACTCTAAATTGTTTTCAGGGATGCCAAGTACCTGCTTTCAAAATTTGCTCTTCCAGTTAGTGCTTACAACTTGAGATGGTGCAATAATATAGCTATGGTCAATGTGGTATAGGTTGTATTTACTTGACTAGGTGATTTTTATAAAAATAATAGACAAAAACTTCATTTGCCCTGTGACATTTCCATCTTTAGCCTTCATTCTAAGTAGCACATGGATGGGATGAATTGCCTAGTAATACAGAAGCCATTCATGATTCTGGGGAAAATATTGTTGAATGGTACAGCCAGAAGACTGAAAGAACCTATTTCTTTGATGACATAATTGAACTACCATATATGCACTATTGACTCCCTGATAGCAGACTTTTGTCACATGAGGCACATCTCTACTTAGTGTTTTAAAATGGTTGAAGTGGTATTCTCAGTTATTTCACCCAAGCGTATGGAGACTTAAGAATTTTCCCAGTAATTTCCTTCAGTAGGACAAAAGTTTTCTCCAAAGAAATCTATCTAACTTAATGAGGTCAAAAGCCAGAGTAGATACTTCATTATTCTAAGTGAATTAATGCTACCTCTTAAGGAATGGCAAATTTCATTATGTACACTAATTCTGTCTATCTTACATTTACATATAAACAAATATGTGGCACAAAATACACAAAGTATTTTGTGATATGCGGTGTCTGATGTGCAGATACATTTATAGGTAAATGTGCTCATTCATATATACAAAGTAGAAATTAATGTATGTATTTATAGAAAGTTGTTGGGATACATATTGTAACATGTATCTATGTGAAAGTTTATATTGCATTATAAACATTCTTCATATGAAGCATATGGAATTGTGGGAATCACGATGTTAGGAACAGGGCATGGATAAGAGGGATGGGAAAATTTGGGATGGAGATAATTGTGAAAGATCAGTAAAACCTAAATTGTTAGAGGAGATAATTCTAAAGCAGAGAAACAATGATGCCTCTTGAAACCACTAATGTTTTAGAAATGCAAGCACTTTTCTAATCCCTGCTTGCATTTTCTTATTATGGAAACTATACACAATTGGGTTTAACATGGGAGTGACAAGAGCATAGACTGCAGCTACCACCTTGTCCTTTTTAAATGTGTAGCTGGAAGCAGGGCGAATATAGGTATAGATTACAGGGGAGTAGTAAAGGGACACCACTATGAGGTGGGATGAGCATGTTGAGAAGGCCTTCCGCTTGCCTTCAGCTGTGTGGATGTGGAGAATAGCATCAATGATAAAACCATAGGAGATGCAGGTAAGGGTAAAGTCCCCTATGGCCAGGGTAATATCAGCAACATACACCATCATTTCGTTCATTCTTACAGGGCTACAGGACAAAACCAATAGTGCAGGTATCTCACAGAAGAAGTGGTCAATGGTATTTGGCCCACAGAAAGTCAACTTTAGGATGAGACCTGTATGCATCCAGGAATTGGTTACTGCAACAGCCATGACAATGCTGAGCAGGGCCACACACATATGGTGGTTCATAATAGTGCTGTAACGAAGAGGGAAACAGATGGCTATGTAACGGTCATAGGCCATGGTGGTAAAGAAAACCATCTCAGCTCCCAGGGACCATGTAAAGAAGAAGAGCTGGGCCATGCAGCCCGCATAAGAAATGGTCTTTCCTGACATCATCATAGTTCCTAGCATCTTTGGTATGATGCTTGTTGTGCAGATGATGTACACAATAGCCAGTACCAGAAGGAAAACATACACGGGAGTATGCAAGGTGTTGTTACAGAGTATGGTAATGACAATAAGCATATTACCAAGAAAAGCCACAAGATAGATGAAAAGAAAAACAAGGAAGAGAATTCCCTGGAGTTCAGGGTTTGGGGTGAAGCCCAGAATAATAAACTCAGTTATGTTGCTCTGGTTCATCCTGCTTGGGCGATTAAATGGCAGACATTGCACAGGGTGAACAACTGACAATTAAAGTGAACTGTGTATTCTTATCAGGAGATGATGTGGGGGAGAGGTGGGAAGCGTGTGTTTACCTAATGATTTGATTATTGATTTGATACAAATTGCAGCATGAATTTCCTTATGATGGAGTTCTTTTCTTCCAGGAAATATCCACTCTTCTCCAGAAAGATTTCATTCTCTGATGTGTATTTTTCCATGGACGAATCAAATAAATTGGAGGCAGTCAGTGGTTGAGCAGAAAAACCTAAGAAAAATAAATGACTTCAAATATTTCAATATTTTCATTTTGTCTTAAAACTTGTTTGTGTATTATCAATCTATCTATCCATCTATATATCTTCAGTGGAAATATGCAAATAATTACATATCTCAACAGTTCAGTTGATTGCATAATATGTTTACGTATCTTTGAGATATATATCAGCACAGACATATCTGAAACAATGGAAGCTGACAAGGCTAATTATAATTTGAATATTTCAGGTAAAAAATGCCCACCATAATATTTTGAGGCTGTATACTCATGAGGATATTGACTAAACTGTTGTAGTCTGAATACTAAAGAATTTGACCAAAGTTCTTTCTTGGCAGTTTCTCTGCAGTTTGAGAAATACCTTGCTAAAAATGAGTCAACTATTTGTTATGGCAATAACTTGGATTTAAAGATAGAAAATCTGTGGTGTGTTTTTATTTCATCATAGCTAAAAATTAGCCATTTAACCTTAATAAGCTTCAAATTTCTTATATCTAATAACTGGATAAATCAGCTTAAATATTAGCTGTTCTGTAGAGGGAACCTACTTTTTTTTTGTTTTTTTTCAGTTTTTGGTCAGACCCCGGTTTGAACCCACTACCTCCAGTATATGGGGCCAGTGCCCTACTCCTTTGAGCCACAGGCGCTGCCCTGAGAGAACTTACTTTTCTTAAAGATACCCAAGGGAAAGAGGCAACTGCACAGTATTCTGGAAAACAGTTGCTAGGGCTCCTGAAAAAATTGTATCCTATGTTATTTCTTCCCCACACCTCTCTGGCATTCTGTTATTTGTTTCATTTTATGCTTATTTATTTTGGTAGATTTGCTTTGTCTGCACAGTTATTGACAGGAACTTATGACTTTCAGAACTATTATAATCAGATGAATCTAAGTATGTTCAAAGTAGTTGTGAATTTATTTATAAATTTGTTTTATCAATATTTTTTAACTTTTCAGAGATCACATTATATTTCTGATATGTAAACAGAGGCATAAATAAAAATCATTTTTGAGTATCAGTCCATAAATATAGTCTGATTGACCTTCTCAAGCACAAAATTTGCTAGATAAATTTAAGCTACTGGTGGATTCATATGTTGCTCTTTAGACTGGAAGAAAAAAATAGAACTTTTATTTAATACATAATCATTTTAAGAATACCTAGTTTGATTTTATTTTTCCATAATGAAGGAAAGTTACAACTGCCATTACTTGGCTCTGAGGCATATGACAGGCTCGATGCTGGGTCCTCTGCTCATATATAAAGTATTTTATTTTCACAAACACATTGGGTCTAATATTTTAATCTGTATTTAGCTGATGAGTAAATAATACATGAAAGAGAAAATAAAAGTAGCTATAATTACATGTCTCAGAATTGGAAGAGGTAGGATTAACACCTAGGTTGACTCCAAAGAAATTGATATTAACTCTCTGCTGTTTTCTTTCAGGCAAAACACAAAATAGTATGGTAAATGAACACAAAACTAAAAAACAGATTTAAAAGAAGATGGATGTTTTATTATGAATGATTTGGGCAGGAAAATATAGACAATATAGTTGATATTTGAAATTTAATTCAAATATCTGAATACTTAAATCTGATATTGAAATGATATTAGCTAATCATAAAAATTCTGAATGTTGAATATGTTTTCAAATGATATGATCCTGTCTGGTCATTTCATCTTAATCAGTAATCTAGAATCAAAGCTTTTTGAGATAAATCTGTAGGAAAGCAGGGCCCTTTCAGCATACATCATTTTACCCACCCAAAACAGGTACTCAAAAGCAGACTGAACTTTCATTTAATTATTTGTTGAGAAGAGTCAACTTTATTGTAATTATTATTAATTGAATTATCTTTTATTGCCCTAACTCAAACTCTTCATTCTTTTATTGTAATTTTTTTCCAAACATTTCTGGAAATGTTTAGTTATATAGTAAAAATTATAGAAGAAAAACTTTCATTTTTCCTTGGTGAACTGTTACTTATCAATATAGGTACTGCTAATTAGTAATGTTATTTACCCATATAATTGTTACTGATTGGTTCCTCTAAAGCTGGGTATCAGGAAGAGATGCTAGTCCCTAGATACAAAATCAAGTTTCACAAAATGCTTAAATTTCATAAGGAGATAAGAAAGAGCACCTTTGTTTTGCCATCTCTGTGTTAAGAGCAAAGGTGGGAAAATCTGTGAATCCTATTTTGTATTTCTTGTAATATCCCCATCCCTTTCACAGGAGTTCTGGCCTTGGATGGGCTTTGTCCTCAGTACTGGTTGCATGAGTTGGTGGTTACTGTGGGTGAAGGAGGCTGGACCCAGAATGATACTATGATACAGTTCACTGGGAGGAAAGGGTATCTGTTGCCTATAAAAGTCTTGTTCAGAATGTCCACTATTGGCCCCAGGTGGTGATATGTATTGTCTTCTATTTTTAAGTGTCTGGACAGTGTCAGTAGTTTCTCCTGGAATCCTGTAAATTGACATTACACTGCCTTGAGTGCTACTTTAGACCCCCCAAGCCATAGTATTCAGAAGAGGGCTGCCTACATAAGCAAGAAAGTTTACTTCTCCAGGTCTTACTAATCAAAAGCCATTTATTCCTGACCATGTCCCGTTCTGGTCATCTCATCTTGTGGGAGCCAGACCAGCTCCATTTTGTTGTTTACTGCATGAGTTCTGTTTCTAAGCCCCTAGCCCACAGGGCCACACCCTGTTGCCTCCCCCATTCCATTCCTGGTTGCTCAGCCGTAGCTGTTGATTATGCCACCTTGGGCAACAGAGCCATAAATTTCTATTTCCTGGTTAACTGAGTCACCTTAGGCAAACAGCTACCATAATAGATAATAAGTTTCTATTATCTTGAAATACAAGTATTTCCCTCCAGCCACCTAATCAGGCTGCCCCAACCCTAGCCCCTGGTTAAGAAATCTCCCACCCCTTACCTGTACCAATCCAAATCCTCCTTTACTATTGAAATCATCAACCACCAATCAAGAATGTAAGTTTACTAATGAAATCACTAACCACCAATGAAAAGTGTACTCGTACCCTCCTTCCCTTCTTGCTTTCTGTACCCCATAAAAACTTCCTCCACCCTGGGTTTGAGGCTCTTCCTTGGTGTGTACACCAGGAGAGTCCAGACCTGGGTTTGAATAAATCTCACCTCTTGCCTTTTACATCGGAGTGCGTCTTGGATTTATCAGTTGGGACCATTTGGGGGAATTTTCGGGCACAACAATCTGAAATTATCAAGTTTGCTTTAATTATTATGTTTAATCTGGCTTAGAGTTTTGACTGGTCAAAATTTGGAGGTAAGAAAAATCAGTGAAATTTAGTTAGAATTCTGATAATACAAATGGCATGCTGTTGACTCTGGCACTTTCTGCCAGTGAGTTCACATTTTCTGCAGGTTTTTTTTTTGGCCAGGGCTGGGTTTGAACCCACCACCTCTGGCACATGGGGCCCATGCCTTACACCCTTGAGCCATAGGTGCCACCCTGAGTTTGCATTTTCAACATATATTCTTCAAGTCTTGGTCTATCCCCATTGTTTAAGTGGGAATGATAATAGTTGTAACCTCATTAAGTTTGCTTGAAGATTTAATAATAAATATGAATTATTAACCCAATTCTGGAGGTATAATGAGCTACCAATTAAATTTAATAGTAACTATTATCTAGAGTTTCAGACTCATCATTTAAAAAATCTGTGTTGTAGTATATGGATTTTTAATAAGCAAGTTTTTACTATATGATTTAAGTAAACATTTCCAGAAATGTTTGGAAAAAATATTATAATAAAAGATAATAAGCCAGTTTTTACTACATAAGTTAAGTAAACATTTCCAGAAATGTTTAGAAAAAAATATAATAAAAGAATGAGGAATTTGAGTTAGGGCAATACAATTCAATTAATTATAATTACGATAAAGTTGACTCTTCTCAACAAATATTTAAATGTCATACTTTGTGCTAATTGTTATGCTACTGGATTCAATTATAATGATGTAGGTAGTAAAATATATTCTCAGTTATTCCAGAATCAATGGCAGAGCAGTGAATAATCAATTTTAACATATTTTGAGAGCATGGGGGAAATTATTAGATATATAAAATAATTTTATATAGTAACATAGCACTCTTAATTTGATCTTGGATAGAACTGAGGAAAGACTAATCAAAACATAGATGTGATAACTAAACCACCACAACCCATAATTTCTATTGTTTAGTCAGTATTTCTTTACTGGTACTCTTCTATTTATCATTTTTATTTTTCATCTATTTTGCATAACTTCCTCCATATGGGATCATTTTCCTTCTTGTGAATATTTCTGCTTTTAGTCCACATAGATGTGGCATTTTCTTCAAAAGCAAGCAGGTTTTTATTCAAGCCAGTAGTGGTGTATTAAAATTAAAAAAAAAGAAGAAGAAAAGGAAGCAGTTTTGAAGAGTGTGAAGGAAAAGGGGAGAAGGGAGGAGATAAATCTCAATAAAAAATACTTGATAATTTTTGATAATAATGTGCAAAATGTAAAGGCATGAAATACAAAATATCTAGGATATTGCAAAGTATTTTCACTAGAAGACAGTGTCAGCTTTGTATGCATAGGGGCATTACTGTGCTATGTGATTATTTTAAGAAATTGTTTTATGGGTAAGTGGTCTATAGAGAGAAAGCAAAAGTTTTTGAGAGAGGACATAGTGTGTGGTGTGCCACAGTTTTAGAAAGATAGCCCTGAAGGTTGCATAGAGTATGGATTTAAAGGGAAACATGTTGTCCATTTTAAGCTGAGACTATTTACAAGTTCTGCTGGTTTGTAGAACAATATCAATTTCATTAAATTTACAATTATGATTTATCTGTAATAATTAATTACCAGAATAAAATAAAGTTATGTAATATGTAAAAGTATATATAGACAAAACTTATGCTAATTTTAATTGTTTGGTAGGATGCAAACACATTGCCAAGTAAATGTTTGCAACCCCTTCTTCTTAGGAGTGAGTTGCGGTCACATTGACTGACCCTAGAACACCAAAATTAATAATTGTTCTTATCAATGTTTTATTTGCCATTTATTAGGCTGTATTGATCTTTCTTTTTTTTTTTTTTTTTTTTTTTTTTTGGAGAAAGAGTTTAAATATTTCACCCACAGTAGGGCGCTGTGGCGTCACAGCTCACAGCAACCTCAAACTCTTAGGCTTAAGTGATTCTCTTGTCTCAGCCTCCCAAGTAGCTGGGACTACAGGTGCCCATCACAATGCCTGGCTATTTTTTGGTTGCAGTTGTCATTGTTGTTTAGCTGGCTGGGACTGGGTTCAAACCCACCATCTTCGGTGTGTGTCACTGGTGCCCTACCCACTGAGCTACAGGCACCACCTATTGTGCTATACTTTTTTTTTTCTTTGTGCCTTTGCCAAAAAATATGGAACACTTTACGAATTTGCATGTCATCCTTGTGCAGGGGCCATGCTAATCTTCTTTGTATCATTCCAATTTTAGTATATGTGCTGCTGAAGAGAACACATATTGTGCTATACTTTTACTCATGAGAATAGGATTAAGAATTAAGAATACTAATGTTCCTATTTAACATATAAGATAGTTGGTGAAATTTTGTAGAGTTAACATATATGTTCATTATCACACAATCAGATATTTGTGGCATGGAGATCTGAATCCAGGGAATCTAATAACAAAATTCACTCATGTTGGGATTTATAAGTCAATGTTATACCAGTGTCAACTCCTGGGGCACAATTTATTCTGTATTATCAACCACTCATTATCATTATCATCTCTTTTTTCAAATATTTTCATTTTCATTGCCATCATGGACAATATGGGCACATTTTAAAGGGCCTACCCTATGGAAGGCAAGGTGCTAAGAAGTCTCCACGGTGGCCACTGCCTTCTATTGGAATAAAGTGGTACAAATTACTCTCTACTGTCCTGAATGATTTCAGTCAGATAATTTCATCCTGGGCAAGATTAAGACAGAAGCTTCATTCTAGTCTAAGTTTTAAGGAGTATGTTGCATTCTCTTTAACTTAGCTTCATAGCTAAAGTACTAAGAGAAGTGAGAGTGGATATTTTTAAATTTTTTAGCTTTTGAAGTCGTGAAAGAGAGGCAGAAATGGAAGATCAGAGTGTCCAGGAAGTATAATGAATTATAAAAGTATAAAAGGCAGCGAATACTAAGCGTTGTTAATACCTGCATGCAAGTCATTGCCCTGCCTTAGGTGGGGGAATCTGCCACTTGGTTAGCCTGGGACTGTCCAACTTCTGTCACTGGAAGTTCCTTATCCTAGAAAACCCCTCAGTTTTAGACTAACTGGGATAGTTGATCACTCTGGGACAACTGAAGTCAATGCAATGATGGTTTCTGAGAATCCCACCCATACCTAAACTCCCAAAGCATTTTTTTCCTTAAATTTGGGAAAAAATGATTTTTCAAATTCAGTTTGTTTTCCAATTTTGGGAAAAGATAATTTTTTAAGTTTAACTCTGAATCCACCATTCTTCATACTTGAGAGTCTATTATGGATTCTTATAATATGGAAGACAGAATATGCACGCTAAATGAATAAGTGAAATTCTTGTACAGTCTCTGTTTCTGAGAGGTGTTTTAAGCAAGTTAGAGCATGATACAAACAGAAGTTTTGAGAGCTCATTTTAAAACCATTTATCTAATCAGAACTTTGTTAATTAAAGGAGATATTCTAAACATTTTCCAAAAAAATGTTAAATATTTCCATCCCTTAGTAAAAGGATACTAGCCTAAGTTTAGTTAATTTTGTTTTGAACTCCACTTTGTGTGTATTTTATAGGACACATTTTAAAAGGCAACCACCCAATGTAAATATATGTATCATCAGATAGTTATTTCCTATTTTGAATTAAACTGTAATCCATGGATGGATTTTTCTCTTGTGCTGAGGCAAAGGAAGAATTAAATATGTAACTTAGTTGTAAATATCCCTGCTTAGGGCATGATTTTATGGTAACCCTAACAATTAGGTAATATGTCTACATATACTCACTTTAGTTCTTTGCAAGGTATTGTCATGTTCGAATGGTGATCTGTAATAAATTACTAGAAAATAATGAAAATAAAGATAATAGCCCCTGTTTGTTTGCTGTCAAAGTACCTTTCTAATGCTTGCTTAAGTATCATTTCCTTTATATTGAAGATCAATCAAGAACCTGGTTTTTGACTCAAGTACACGGGGCCCCCGAGAATAGCATCTTGATCTGGTTTGTTAATAGTTATACATTAAAATAGACTCAGAGGAACAGTTAAAACAGCCCTATACTGATTATTAGCTACAAAGTGGAATGACTTGGCCTTTGTGTGTCATCATTTCTCTATGAAAACCGCAACGTATCCCAAGATAGTATCTTCACTAAGTGAAAAACATGAATAATGAGATATAATGGGAATGTTGATGGAGATTCAAAGAATAAATGGATGGACTTTTTTTTTTTTTGAGACAGAGCCTCAAGCTATCTCCCTGAGTAGAGTGCTGTGGCATCACAGCTCACAGCAATCTCCAACTCCTGGGCTCAAGAGAGTCTCCTGCCTCAGTCTCCCAAGGAGCTGGGACCACAGGCGCATGCCACAACACCTGGCTATTTTTTGGTTGTAGCCATCATTGTTGTTTTGGTGGCCCGGGCTGGATTTGAACCCGCCACCTTAGGTGTATGTGGCTGGCACCTTAGCCACTTGAGCCACAGGCGCCAAGCCATGGATGGACATTTTTATAAAAACAATTACATCAGCCCTGAGAGCTTACTGGCCCAAAAGAAATTAAGAGCACATTAAAGGGAAAATCTTACACGAGGCACACTTAACAGAATTTAACTGAACAACAACAACAAAAAATTGTGTACTGGGTAGTAATTAGGACCAAATGCAGTGCAGAGAACTTTCTTCCACAATATGTCCAGGCAATATTTATAGCTAAAGAAATGGAAATGACTGGTAGAAATAGGCTGATTTCCTGTAGTTCCCAATATACTTTATTTAGACATGTTTTGGCAGCTTTCAGCCTGTGATTGGCTAAAGGTTAGGCTGCTATGGTTGGCTATGACTTTACTACTTGTTATAAGATATGCTTTGAGGTTAGTTGCAGGTCTACACTTAACAGTTACAGTTACAGTTAACTATACATGGAGGCAGCTTTAGGTCAAACTTAGTTCAGTGAGGAAAAGTTGGCAGGAAATAAATTCTAATATGAAGGCCAAAACAAATTTGTAGAAGTTCAGGTAGTCTTCTATACTGTGAGGTAGAAGTTATTTACAAAAAACTATGGGATGCAATTTGGTTTTGGTTGATGGATATAACATACAAACCCTTCAGCTAAATTTCTTTCCAAATTGTTGTGTGAAAATCTGTTCATCTTTTTGGTGTTGTTTATGTATGCTCATATACACATGCGGCTCATCTGTGTGTGGTACTCATGATGAAGGAACACCTTCATTCCTTTTGCCAAATATCCTCCTACTTTGAAATGTCTGTTAGAATTGTAACACATTTTCGTGTTTACCACATAGGCTTCCTTCTCTTTTTTTTCTCTTGTAGAGAAAAGATACACAGGTGGTTATGTAAGATACACAGGATACTATATGTATGTAGTCATAGTCTTTCCTTGACCTAGTGGAAACTAAATGGTTTTCTTTTGCTGTTGAATCAGTTAACATTGCTTTAGTAATATTATTTAACAGATAAAATAGCCTATTCTCTTTCATAGAGATAAAAATTATTTTCAATATATCACTTTGAGAAAATGCACTAAAATAACATACAATAGTTCAAAGCATAATGATTGGCCATGAATCAGAATAACCTGGAATTAAAGGTCCAAGTAAAGAAGTGGAAAGGAGGGTATTTGGTGAAAAGAAATACTAAAATGCTTGAGCCAGTTTTTAAGTCTCTTGCCTTCAAACTCACCTCTTTGCACTGATTTTGGATGTTGGACTTGGTTGATTCTGGCACCACATTGTTGCTAGCTTGCTGATACCACATGAGATCTGCCAGTAAGGAGCAATAGAGTGAGACCATAGCAGTGATTCTCAACCTGCCTAATGCCATGACCATTTAATACAGTTCTTCTTGTTGTGGTGTCCCCCAACCATAAAATTGTTTTTGTCACTACTTCATAACTGTAATTTTTTAAGTTATGAATCATAATGTAAATGTCTTATATGCAGGATGTGTCTTCTGATGGTCCAAAGGGGTTGGAACCCACAGGGTTAGAACCGCTGCTAAGGTTAGAGGAAGAAAAATAGGCCCCTTCCTCTGCATCTCTCTGGGGAAAGTTCTAGCAGTTCTTGTATTTTGATCAAAAATACCCAATATGATTTGAATTTGCCTCATTATTCTTTTAAATCTTTCAACTCATGCATAATTTGAAGCTATACTATTGTATATTTAGGGAAGAGGTTTTATGATATGATATCTTTGCTGTGGAAGTGTTCCTTTTGTCATTTTGTGACATTTTGAAAAGTTCTTTGTGTTCTAAAATGTTGCCTGCTTTATTAGCTATGTATTCTGATAGGATAATTACACCAAATTTCTTTTAATTTTGCATGGTATATTATTGACAATTTTTTTTTTTTTTTTTTTTTGCAGTTTTGGCTGGGGCTGGGTTTGAACCTACCACCTGTGGCATGTGGGCCGGTGCCCTACTCCTTTGAGCCACAGGCACTACCCAATTTTTTTTTTTTATAAGTAGACTATCATTATGTCGCTTTCAGTAGAGTGCCGTGGCATCACACAGCTCACAGCAACCTCCAACTCCTGGGCTTAGACGATTCTCTTGCCTCAGCCTCCCAAGTAGCTGGGACTACAGGTGCTCGCCACAATACTCGGTTATTTTTTTGTTTTGCAGTTTGGCCAGGGCCAGGTTCAAACCTGCCACCCTCGGTATATAGGGCTGGTGCCCTACCCACTGAGCCACAGGCACCACACCATTCATTAGAAAATGTTACATATAGTACAATTTTGTTTCTTAATAAAATCTGTCAGTCTCAGTATTTTAATCGCAGTACTTTATTTTCATTTTTAGACTAATTTCTAATACCCTTGTTTTTTACATTACAAATATTTTCTTTCCATTTGCCCCATTTGTTTTGTGTTCCTTCCTCTTTCCTTTCTTCCCTTTGATTAATAAATTTTATTTTATTATTCTACTTTATCTATTAGCTGTGTATTTATGCATTCCTTTGCACTGATTTGAGTGTTTATAGTTGAGATCATAGCATGAATTTTGGACTTATTGCAGCTTAGCATAAATTATTTATTTTACTTCTGTATCAGAGATGCTACCTAAATTGTCTTATGGCATCCATGGTTTGTATTATAAAGTTAACTATCAGTCATACTGGTGCTTCTTTTTTTTTTTTTAAGCAAAGTCTCACTATGCCTTTCTTGGTAGAGTGCTGTAGCATCATAGCTCACAGCAACCTCAAACTCCTGGGCTTAAGCGGTTCTCTTGCCTCAGGCTCCCGAGTAGCACCTCCCACAACATCTGGCTATGTTTTATTGCAGTTGTCATTGTTGTTTAGCAGACTGGGGGTTGGGCTTGAACCTGCCAGCCTCGGTGTATGTGGTTGGTGCCCTACTAACTGAGCTATAGGCACCGAATCATTTACTGGTGCTTCTTTGAAGTAAACATGTTCTTCTTTCCCACTTCCTGCATTTGTTATTTTCAGCAATTTTGACATCTCTAGAATGTGATTTTTCTTTCCTTTATCTTATTTGAGGCTTGCAAATAACATATATCTGGGGGTATCTTTTCCTGTGTTGCTTCTGCCTCACTCCACTTCCCACCTTTTAATCTATAGCTCTCCTGGAATAAACATAGCATGTATGTTAGAACTTTCCAGGCCCTGTTCCTTGGCTGCTGGCTGTTGCGGCCGGTGCTGAGTCCCTCCAGTGGAACGCGACAGTTCTGCACTTGGGTTGCCCAAATTTAGATATCTAGTCCTGAGAAATGGCCATGGATGGATAGAGGGGCAGCCACTTTCAGGTTTCACCACATGGTGATAGCAGGTGGGAGTGGCATCCTGTAGGCCCTGGAGCACCTTCTGTGTTCTTGAGTGGTTAAAGGACAGTTTTCTCCTGAGGAGGGTGGGGCTGCAGTGCGTATAGCCAGATAGGAGGCTTCTTGGGATATCTCAGACAGGCATGAGGGTACTAATGCACAGCTGCCTGATGGGTCATGGTGTCCATCCATGCCCTGTTATTATTCAAGGTCATGTGGGTTCTGTAATATCTCACCTTGATAGTATTGCTCTTGGCTTCCAGGCAGAAGCAAGCCCCTGCCACCTCACCCTGAGCAAGTTACTTTCTCTCTGGGCCCAATTTCCCCTTCAAGGAGTAGGTTTGATCCCTGAAATACCTTTCTGTTTGCATTCTGTAATTGTAAGGAGGAGTTGGGCAACTAGGATGGAGGGACATGTACTGCCCTAGTTTTTTACAGTTGATTTTCCATTGTCCCCCTACCATTAGCACAATTTAGTTTTGGCTTATGTTCCCATTCAGGTATGATTTCAACCCCACTGGACATGTGAAATTTTTTCTAATACTTGTATTCTTTGTTCTAGATCAGTGGTTCTCAACCTGTGGGTTGTGACCCCTTTTTTCCATTTGTAACAATGCAACAATTAGGAAGGTTGAGAACCACTGTTCTAGATGTAAGTCAACAAGTGGCAATGGTCAGAGCAGAGTAAGTAATACAGCTGATATAACTTATCTCTACTATTGCAAAAATTATTTAAACCAAAGGACTTTCTACAGTAGGTCTTTATAGCTAATGTAGGACACATGATTAAGGAATATCCAGGTACCTCACTTTCGTGGGTATTTTCAGTGGGCCTTGAAACTCTTTCCTTTAGCAGACATGACAGATGTGGAATGGAAAGGACTTTGAAAAGGTTGGTAAGTAATCCTGAGTTATCTGGCCTGAATGAGTCATATCATATTTTGAGCCAGATAGTACCTTTGGGACTCTTTAAAAAATTTTGGCTGTGGGTGATGCCTGTGGCTCAACAAGTAGGGTGCCGGCCTTATATGTCAGAAGTGATGGGTTCGTACCCACTTTCACCATTCAATAAAGTTATTACAACATGGAAAGGAAAAGAAATAAAAAGCATACAGATGGGAAAGGAAGAAATAAAACCATTTTTAGTTGCAGATGACATTATTGTCTATGTAGAAAATCCCAGGGGAAACTACAGAAAAAAATTAAAACACACACTCTAATTTGAAAATAGCTAAAAGGTGTGGATAGATATTTAACCCAAGTTTTGGATAGACACAGGTGGTAAATTAGCACATGAAAATATGCTCAACATGATTAGCTATTAGAGAAATACAAATTTAAACTACAGTGGGATGTCACTGCACATCTATCACAATGATTAAATTATTTTTAAAGTGAGATACAGAAAAACTGGGTTACTCATACTTTGCTAGAGAGAATTTAAATGCTACAGGCAGCTATAAGTTCTTATAAAACTCAACATGCAATTATGATGCAGCCCAATGATTCTACTCTTGGACATTAATCCTAGAGGAACAAGGACATTAACACACAAATCTGTACATGAATGCTCATGGCAGCTTTATTGATAATATTCACAGAATGAAAGTAGCTCAGAAGTCCTTGAAGGAACAAATGGTTAAACAAACTGAATCATACAAAGTATACTACTTAGAAATAAGTAGTTAATTATGTTAACTATGGATATAAAGAACAATTGAAGTTTTCACAAAGAAATTATGCTGAGTAAAACCAGTTATTATTAAAATACTAGAAGTTGGCTTGTTGCCTGTGGCTCAAGCAGCTAAGGTGCCAGCCACATACACCTGAGCTGGTGGGTTCGAATCCAGCTCAGGCCCATCAAACAATGACGGCTGCAACCAAAAAATAGCTGGGAGTTGTGGCAGGAACCTGTAGTCCCATCTACTTGGGAGGCAGAGGCAGGAGAATCCCTTGAGCACAGGAGTTGGAGGTTGCTGTGAGTTGTGATGCCATGGAACACTACCCAGGGCGACAGCTTGAGGCTCTGTCTCAAAAATAAAATAAAATACTAGAAGTTGTATGATTTATTTATAAAACATTTCTAAAATAGTAAAATTTTATAAAAGGAAAATATTACTTGTTGCCAGACATAAAGGCAGTGGTTGCTGTTATAAAAGGGCAATGTGGTTGGGGGCAAGGTGGCCAACAAGTACCAGCCTCCAACAGAAGCTCCCATTCAGAGGGAAGGATGAAGTCCAGAAAACACCCAACAAAGTTGAAGACTAGGAGCCCAGCCAAGAGAGAAGAGTCATACCTGCAGGACACCTCTGCTAAGGCAAGCTGTGACTTCTGGAGTGCAACTTACAGGTATATGGAACATCTCAAAGGAAAAGTGTCCATCCCCTCCCCCAAGAGAGCTGTGTTTTTCTCTTTGTTGTCTCTTTGTCTGCTCCTTTAAGCTTCCTACATGGGAGAGATGAACCAAGGACCTATTATCTCGCCCCAT